>BDSI01000417.1:0-27703 GCA_003117195.1 Eudorina sp. 2006-703-Eu-15
CCCCTCCCATCCCCAGTCATCCCCTCCCATCACCTCCCATCCCCTCCCATACACCACCCATACCCTCCCATCCCCTCCCAAACAGCTCCCCTCCTATCCTATCCCGTCCCCTCCCATCCATCCAGAGCTCTGAACACCTGAAAATGGGCATAACTCATCTAAAAATGTGGGTAACATCATATTCTGTTGATACCATTGGAAAGTACATTCAAAATGCTATCAATTGGTACCCTTACTTGCAACTTTCATGTGAGGAATGTTGGTATTACCTCCATTATATGGGGACCAGCTTCACCTAGAGGAGGAATTGGAAAAATTACTCATGTAATAAAATATAATATGCATGATTTGCTGTCCAATGGTCCAACTCCGGACTGATTTGGACAAGTCCTTGGGGGGGCTGTCCTGGATAGATCGAGTACTTAGCCGCCAGAGCCCCGAAAACCTTAAAACGGCCATAACTCCTTCAAAAGGGGGGGTAACTGTATATTCTGTTGATACCATTGGAAAGTACATGAAAAATGCTATCCATTGGTACCCTTACTTGCAACTTTCATGGAAGGGGAGCAGACTTATCCCCATAGTAAACCCTAAACCTATAAAACCCTAAACCCTAAACCCTAAACCCTAAACCCTAAACCCTAAACCCTAAACCCTAACACCACAGGACACCTAGAAGCCTGCCTCCTCACACCTCTGGCGGTGATGATATGGACCGAACTGGAACTCTGTAGCAACTTCATACCAACCGACAAAATAACGTGCGGAGGACCCCCCGGCACCACCGCAGACACCACGATCAGTGGGACCAACACCACACCGAACCTCGGCAACACCATAACATGGCCACCCACGGGACACCCTCGCGGCCAAACCACGCGCGAACCATACCATGAAAAACAGAAGGCTCAGATGTGCATGGTGCACGCCATCAACAACCTGATGGGCGACCCATGCATTGACCCCGGGCATGTACTAGGATACTGCCGTGCAATGTACGCGCACCTCGTGGAGACACGGAAAACAGGCGTGGCAAATCTATGGAAAGGATAATTTGACCAACGCACAGGCTTTTTCTCAACGATCGTGCTGAACCACTACCTGCGATACTGCGCTGTCGTACAGAAACCGAACGGAGACATCCTCTCCGACCACCACATCGCGACGGTGTCCAGCGGATTCACTCTAGGCCCCATCGACCGACTGGACACTCTGCTTGAACACCTGCCTCCGCACACGCGCAACTGGGGCTTCACGGTGCACCTTGAAAACCCATCCCACGCAATCGCCGTCCGGTACCACCAAGGGGCCTGGTACGTGATCGACTCTATGGATTCCGGACCGCAAAGGATCACGACAAGTTGGCCCCGTGGCCGTGGTGCCGTATATTACCTGGAGATGAGACACAATAGCTCCACCGTCCAAACGCACGTCGAGCTGCGAGAACTCCAGCCACCCGAAATTTGGCGACCGCCACACACGACGGCACCCAACAACGGGCATAACCTTGAGCCGATGCCGCCGGCAACGACCCCACCTAACGAAACAGCGGGCCAACATGAGCCGTACAACCCCCCAGGCCGCCAGGCAGACGCGCAGACAGCCAGGGGGACCGCAAACTGCGCCCCAGCTGACGCCCAAGTGAACGAGAGGGGTAGACGGACCGAAGATGGTAATCCTCCCGAAAGTACCGGTGCACGTCACGGCGCCACATACCAACACAGGTCCAACGCAACACGTGCCCCGCCAGGGGCCCCGACGACGCGAAAGCGAGACAAGCAAGACCAGCAGCGCGAAGAAGCTGGCGCAAACAGAGGCAAACCGCTAACGGTCGTAGACCTTCTCCGGCGCAAGGCAAACAAGCGACAGCACCCGGACCCGGACGCGGCTCATGATACCACGGACACGAGCACAACTGCCGCAAAGACAGAAAACAACGGCAGTGTGCAACGCGCAAGACCACCTGTCATGCCAGTGCCCGACGAAGGCAACGCGCCCCCGATACCCACCAGTTCATCCCCCGAGACCGAACACCGGTACGCCCACATCGTCACACATAACGTACGAGGGCTGGCAACCAACCTTCTCAGTACGATATGCAACCTAAGAACCTGGGATGCAGACATCCTTGTCCTGACAGAAACGAAAACTGGAAACCGTACAGCGTGGATTAAAGATGCCTTGCGCAGGGAACCGCAGGCCTACCGACTTCACTGCAGCTCTAAACCGCGTAGTGCCGGAAAGGCGCGGTACTCCGCAGGTGTCACAGTGGCGATTAGCGGTCGCTACAGTCGCTCAGGAAACGTCACTTATGTCCAGCCGCCGGCCCCGCTACAAGGTCACCTGTGTCATTGCAAGATCTCAACCCCCATGAGCACGCCCCTCAACATCCTTGGGATCTACTGCCCAGAAGACACCGGGACCCGGAATGCCATTTATGCGCATTGCAGAATGGTGCTGAAAACATCAAAGACAAACGGAGAACACGTCGTGCTGGCGGGGGATTTCAACGCGGTCAGAGCGGCAGAAGAAAGGAGCATCGGCGTACTTGATAGCGCCGACCGGCTACACGCCAAGTTCGTCACGGAAAACGCGCTCAGGCCCGCACCTGAGAATCAACTCCCCCGCCAGATGTCCTTCGACCAGTGGGTCGACGGACACCGCACACACAGCAGCCGGATAGATGACATTCTGCTGTGCCCCGCAACACAACTCAGCGTAAAACTTAAAGCCACCGCCTGTACGAATAAAACCCTGGCGTACAGCAGTGTGACCGTGGCTGCCGGCCAGTTCGACCACAGGCCCGTGCACACCCGGCTACCAACTGACGAAATCCGCCTGTGGGATGCCAAAACACCCACGCGCGCCACCCAAGAAGCGGCAGACCACGTTAATGCAAAATGGAAAAACGTCATCTTGCCGGTCCCACGTGCCACGATCTGTGCAGCACAGACACGAATGGACGCCACACTCACATCCGATATCGCTGCGCTTCACGACTACCTGCATCCCGCAGTCCGCGACATTGAGGATGGTCTGGCGAAACACGCCGCAGACCCCAACAGCACAACGGCGACACATCTCATGTCGACGCTGCGATCCCTTGAGAGCGTGCAGAGGACCAACGTGGAAGCTGCGGCCGCGATGCTGCAAGTGACCCTCAATAAAGGGCTTGCCATCCTACTGGAAATGTGCACGCAGAAGCCACCTAACACGGGAAAAATACACCCTAAGCGCACAGTCAGCAGATATGTGCAACGTCTGCACCGGGAACATGTGCAGCTCAAACACGAATACGAAGCAGAACTGCGAAACCAGACCTGTTCAGAGCCTCATCCAGTCGAACACAACGGCGCTACCGCGGAAGGAGGCGACCCTAGGCAAACAGCCGCGGCACACACACCCGCGGACGCAACTCGCTGCCCTGGTGCACGCCTTCGCGACACGATTCGACAAATTGGCACCCAGATAAGGCAGGCACTGACCATCGAGCGCAAGAAAAACATTGCTGCTGCGAAACGTCGCCGCCAACATCTGGTCGCAACTCGCCCACGACGAGCCCACCAAGCCATTTTCAGCAAAGATGAGCTTGAACGAGGGCTACCCGCGGTAAGACACCCCACCTCGGGCAAAGTTTGCACAGAACCCGACTCCATCCTTGATGCCGTACATGAATACTTCAAGATCCAGGCTGCCACGATAGGCACACCGAAAACTGGACAGTACAGACCGGAGGAGGCACCCAGGACGTATCCGTTCCTTCAGGGCACGGCGCCAGACACCTTCCACCTCACCAGCCCGAAGAAGGCCGACGACCACGTCCTGCTGAGCAGCATCGCTGACCCTTTTAACTACAGCAGATGCATACAGCACTTAGCCCGAAACAAAACGCCGGGACCCGACGGCCTTCCCAACGAACTCCTCAAGGCGCTGCCCGATGCCCTACAGGCCACCATCCACGACCTCATGAAAGTTATGTGGGTCAAATCCCACACGCCGAAGGATTGGACAGAGTCTGTCACGGTGCTGCTCCCTAAACCTGGCGATGGGCTCCTCCTCAAGAACAGGAGACCCATCGCCCTAGCAAATACGCTGTATAAGCTCTGGACCAGCCTCATCACGGTGTCTATCGGAGACGTCGCACCGGAACTGGCCCTGTTTAGCGAGGCCCAAGAAGGCTTCCTTCGGTACAGAAACACAGAGCGGCAAATCCAGAACCTGCTCCATGCAATCGAAGATGCCGGGCTCACGCGGAATGACCTGTACGTCCTATACGTGGACTTCTCCTCGGCGTTCAACACGATCAACCACGACCTGCTGCTTCAAATCATGTACGACCTTGGGCTGCCAGACGACCTTATCCGTGTTGTCCGCAACCTCTACAGCCAGGCCCGAACAAGCATCCGGACAGAACATGGTACCACAGCGCCAATCCAAATCGAAAGAGGCACGGTCCAGGGGGATACACTTTCACCAGTGCTCTTCATCATCTTTCTTGAGCCCCTCCTACGATGGCTCCATGTTGGCGGGCGAGGGCACCAGTACGGATGCCTCTCCGACGACCTGAACGCCCGCTATCACTGCAGCTCGGCTGCTTATGCCGACGATCTTGCGGTGCTGACCAACACCACGCGGGACCTGCAGACACAGTGCGACAAGATTAGCCTGTACTCCACGTGGGCGGGTCTACAAGTGAATCACTCGAAATGCGCTGTGACAGGCATCCTGCACCGCAAGGCATGGTCCGACCGCGGTCTGAATGGACCGACATGCGAACGCACGCTCAAAGCGGCTCTTGATGCGAAAGTCAAAATCAGTGATCGGCCAGTGCCGTACATCTCCCCCACCGAACCATACAAGTACCTTGGGGTGCTTATAACGATGACTCTCAACTGGAGCGCCCAAATGACTCATGTCTGCGAAGCAGTAGTACGGGATAAGGGAGACTTATTACAAGGCTCCATGGCGACGCCAGATCAGTGTATAAGGATTATACAGAGCTGTATCCAAACAGTGGTGACATACAGCTTTCCCACCATGGCGTATACTCCAAACGATGTACGACTCCTGGATGCGATGATAGCACGCATCGCCCGCCGCTGTTACGGCCTGCCCTCCAGCTTCCCCACGCGCGCCGTGCTACTACCAGCCGAGCAATACGGACTGGGGGTAGGATCCCTGCCTGCTCCCGATCTATGCGCGCACTGCAACGCGCGCCCTGATTCTCTCCCTAAATGACGAGGGACGGCTCGGCGTTGTGACAAGAGCCATGCTGGAACTGCAGTGTCAGTTAGCCGCTGACACCAGGATGCACACGCTGAGGCGCGAAAGCAGCTTCTACACGACTCTGAAGCAACTCACGCTCGCCCGCGACCACGGCATTGTGGTGACCGATAAAGGCAGGCCGTACAACACCTCCCTGAACACACTTATGGCGGCAGCCACCGCCGTCAATGCCGAGCAGGAATCGCGTGAAGAGATTCTGCCGTACAGGCTCTTGCTCCCGCTGACAGAGCTGGGTCTTGATATGCACTCACTTATAGATAAGAACACCAAACGGCACCTGATCACGACCGCTGAGCTTCAAAAACTCTTCCCCCGGGGTAAGGTGCAGCACCGGCACAAGGTATCACTGAACAGACTGAGTCTGGCCGTAAGCTCCCAATGCCCCGACGCCCCACACTCGTGCATGCACGACCCACGCAAATGGACGTCCGCGATGCCGCTGGAAGACAGGAAACTCCGTGCGATCCCGGATAACCCGACATTCACCGGCCTAAGGCACAAATCGAGCCTCCCGACACCGGTCATAACGCCATCCCTTGACCCGCACGTCAGCCGCAACGCACCAGTTGTGTGGAGTGCGACCGCGACAAGGATCCGTCAGAAGGCCACGTCGCCGGCAAATTCACCGGAGTCCGAAGCGTCACCACCGCTGGATATGCCTGCGGAAGCCGAGCGAGTTGGGTGCAAGCGCAAGAGCTCACTTCGACAAAGGCAACTAGCCTTCATCAACAACAACACACGTTGTGATAACAAGGCGGTCGGAACAGAAAACGCGGCTATCCACAGAGTGCAGCTGCACGATCCCACTCCTGAACACCGCACCTCATGCATGGAAACACGGCGAGTCATGGCCGCGCTGCGGCAGGACACACGCAAATGCGTGCCCAGCCTTGGCACCCTGCAAGGACCCGTCGCACAAGGACCGCGGCCACCCCGAACCCAATAAACCGTGAAACACCGTGTATCAGGAGGGCCCCCAGGCTAGACGAGGAGAAGGGCACAGAATCCCCAAACCCTGTCCTAGCGTACCTCGCCAGCAAAGGGCTTGATGACACGCCAGCGGCGCCCCGCGCTCGGCGGAGCGATGGCGCCGAGGACGCCGCTCTAATGACTACTGTAGAGGTGGAACTCGGCGACGAGCCGCGAACATCCGGACCGTACACAGTGTCGCCAGCACCGACGCCACATCAGGAGCATCTTATCCCCCAGTGGTGGCGGCCACAGTGGCAAGTCGCTCGGAAGCAGATCCTCCAAAACTGTATCCCCTGGAAGTCTGGAAAGGGCAAAGCCGAGGACACCACGGGACAGCAGCAATTAGTATACGACCTGTACAATGAAGCGGAGGACATCGCCGAGGTCCTCGCGGGCCCCATCACTAAACGAGTCGCACCCACAAGC
Organism: Eudorina sp. 2006-703-Eu-15; assembly: GCA_003117195.1. Classification (NCBI taxonomy): domain Eukaryota; kingdom Viridiplantae; phylum Chlorophyta; class Chlorophyceae; order Chlamydomonadales; family Volvocaceae; genus Eudorina; species Eudorina sp. 2006-703-Eu-15. Next base: position 6,685 of record BDSI01000417.1, read on the forward strand.
GCGAGATCCTCCAAGAAGCAGAAAGTCGGGACGGGCAAATCAGCAGCGACACATGAACGGTACTACACAGTCCGATGGAACGACACAATCATCCCGATGTCAGTTGTCGACGCGTACAAAAGCATGGGGTACGTGCCGAAACAGCTCCTGCCGGTGAAGGGGCTCTACGGCACCCGGATGGACCGTTACTTCCGACGGGCGGTGTGGGAACCGTCAGACATCCCCGCGGCACATCTGGAGAGGCTGCCGAGCGGACCAGACGCCCTGGCTAGGTTTAAGCAGAAACAGCTGCGCAGCGCGGCTCCCCGATTGGTGTACACCAAGCCCCGCGACACCGCCCTCACGAACCAGCAGCGGCAAGGCCGATGGGACCAGCCACCCCTGGACCACGCACATCGCGCACGACTCATCCGCGCGAACACTACCCTTGAGGCTTCGCCGTGTAACCCGTACACGGACACGCAACCTACGGGGCGGTACCAGATACAGCTGGGCCGGCGCACAGCTGATGGCAATACGACCGACGACGCAACGGCCTTCGTCTATGACCCAAGAGGGAAATGTGTGGGGACACTCAGCATGCAACGCCTTGATACCCTGCGAAAGCGCTATCACCACGCATCGACGGCCTACCCCGAGGTCCACAGAAGCCTCGCGGCCCAGGGCGGCTTTGCTGAAGACGTCGCGCGGCTCCTCCTGAGGTACAGCAGAGACCCCAACGGTCGAGCGGTCAAAGGCCCACCAAGATCGCAGGCCACTATTAACGAACGCCTGCGGTGCGTACTCATTAAAGCCTTGCAGGACCTAGACTCCGGCCCTGTCGCGGAGCGGTTCTCATCACCACTGAACAGTGCCGAAGAAATTGAATGCTACTTCAGTGTACATGCAGAAGATCAACTGTTCGGGGCCAACGTGGACGCCTATTCCCAACCATTCACAGGGCTCTCAATTGCGCATCCCGACCCTGACCCCGTCAGTGTCAAGAAGGCAGCAATGTGGGCGGTTGCTGGCGCGATGCACACCACAGCGTCCGCAGCACCCACAGCTACACTGCTCGTTGCCCCTCACACCAAAAGCGGGGCCCACACCTCGCTTCTGGATACCCCTTACATGTTTTACCTCGGCCGGATCAGCCGCGGTCTGACGTGCTCACTCACCGGAGGCGTTGGCACCGATACCCTGACCCCTGGGTACAAAGGGGGCTTGGACATCTTCGTCATTGCCAACGACACAGCTCTGCGTGGGCTGAATGCCCGCTCGATGAAGGCGCTCCTCCAGAAACTCCAAGACGCGGAGACCTTCGGCCTACCTAAGAAACACCTACGCAAGCACGACAGCGAGGAACATTGTCGCCATACCCAACGACCCTACCCGTGCAAGGTTGCCCAGACCATGCGACGAATGAACGACTCGGCAACGCCCAGGCCCAGGCCCACAGTACAAGTGCCCCGGCGAGAGGCACAGGAGCTCCGGCGGGAGCTCGCGGAAGCGTTCCCGGGCACCATGCCTCTACGTATCCCATTGCATACTATAATTTGGACTGATGGTAGTTGCGTCAAACCGCTCGCAGGCGACGGCCCGAACAGACTTGGTGCGGCAGCATACTGCGAACTTACCGGGGAAATCTTACATGTAGACCCGGCCGGGGAAGGGTGTACAAATACAATCCAGCGGGCTGAGTTGTCGGCTATACGTGCGGCCATCGCGCAGCACAAAACCACGAGTCGCGCATTAACCATAGCAACTGACTCACAAGCATCACTGGATCTCATAAAAAGAGCCATCAATGAACCCAATAAATTGCATATTTCCAAACATAAAGCCTTGCTTATGGAAATTGTTGAGATGCTGTACGACTGCACTCAACAAAACACGACTGTCAATTTCATAAAGGTAAAATCACATACTGGTATTCATGGTAACGATAAGGCCGATGAAGGCGCAACTGCGGTAGCACATGGTAATGCCGAGCCAACCGTAATTGAGGCCGCAGATAACGCCCCGTACGATAAGCTGGTCTGGCTACGACAAAAAGATACAAGACTATATATCAATGACCTTAATAGGGGCATCCTCAAAGGTCTCCAAAAGAAAACGTTCGCGGGATATACAACCGACACGACCCTAACTGAAAAATGGCGCGACGCGTCGACAAAGCTAGACTCTAAATGCAGCAACGCCTACTTGAACAGCTCTCACACTAGTCATTGGCTAACAAGTAGGGGTCGGCTTCCTCGAAGCCGGAAAAGGGCGGGGCCCCCTATAATCCGTACAGGCCGCTTGCTTTAGAACGAAAACTCTATTACCGTGCAACAGTGTGAGAGAGTGAAAGGTTACCATTGGGGGTGTCATTGATGTTGAAGGTGGATTGGCGTGCATAGATTCACCAAGCCCAAACACGTCGGCAGCCCCGAAACCATCCTGCAGGACGCGCCGCCGGCGACGGCGGTCACCGTATCGTAACGCTAGACGCCTCTGCACTACCGCATCCGTCTGTCAAGCAGACGATCACATAGCAAGCTTGAAGCATTCTTGTTTTGCCCTGAAACTGTAGTTGTTTGGTCCGTCGGCAAGCATGCAGCCCTTCAGTTGCACGCCCGCAGCAGACGTGAACCTCTAAAGTTTGCTATCAATAGTTACATAGCAAATATAAGGCAAGAACAGGGTGCGAAAAGAGACCCGGACTTCGGCCATCGGAACTGGAGAACTCGTTGGTACTTGGTATGCTATCCCTTGGCATCTTGAAACTTTGATTCAATACATAATGTTAAATTGTATTCATCTGGCAAAACAGAAAGGCAAATCTTGGTGTTGGTGGCATCTTGATGTTTGAACATCAGAACACTATGGAAGTTCAATTTAGCACACGCCGCCCATTCCTAATTCAAGTATTCATCACGCGGCACCCGTTGCAACAAATATGAGCACGAGAGGTGTTGGTTGGATGTTGACTCGGGTCCATGGGGACCGCGGAGCTTTACTTTGACCGTTTGTGCGCAAAGAATTTTTTTCAGCCAAACCAAAGTTACCTTGCAATAGAGGACAATTAATATGACAAACATAGCGAATTAGTTTAGCGGATAATGAATGTTTTGCCGTTACCGGACACACACACACACACACACACGGACATGGGCAATCCTAGGGGGCGGGGCCCCCCGAACGCGCTTCGCGCTGGGGCCCCGCCCAAAAATCCAAGTGCTGAAGGCACGGTACGGACTCTTGTATAATGCGAAGCTGAAGAAATTGTACGGTCGCGGCGGGGATGGCCACTGCCCGGTCTGCCGCAATTGCAACCCGTCGGGCCCCACAACGGACTCCGGAGCCCACATACTTGGAGGCTGCCAGCACGCGACGTTTAAAGGCATGTACATCAACCGGCACAACCAGGCGACACGCATTATTGCGGATTGCCTCAACAGGGGCCGCTACGGAGGCGGTTTCATGGTCATGGACGCGGGCAAGGCAGAGGATATCCCACCGTTCTGCAGTGGCACGCGGGTACCCAAATGGATGCTGCCGCATCTGACTGAAGAGGAGATCCGACGCCTCCGACCTGACATAATGTTCATACCCACACTCGCCTCTCACAAAACCAAGCGCAAACGCTACCAGGGACCCGTGGACAAGACCAAGCACGAGGTGTACATCATCGAAGTGGGGTACACTGGCGACCTACAGCATGCCGACAAACTAACGCAGAAGACAACGCAGCATGCCAGACTCAAAGAGGAACTAACAAAGGCGGGGTGGACAGTGCACTACGCTGAGGAGCTAATAGTTACACTGGGCAGTACTGGAACCCTGCCGACTACACTTAAGTCGCTCCTCTGCAGACTCGGAGCGACTACCGACCAGGCCCACAGCACCTGCCTGCACATCCATCGACACACGATAGAAACCGCAGGCGCAATCATCCGGACCCGGCGAGTGATGGAGGGTGGGATAAAATGATAATAACCAACCTAGGCTTCCCCGGTGGTGCGGGCATACAGGGGTGACTACGCCACCCCTCAGTTCCCCACCCCCTTAATACACGCCAGGCTTCGGCCGGCGTACTATTATTATTATTATTATTGAGGGGGCTTCTCTAGACTACAATTCTCCAAAGGGAGATTTTCAAGTTGGGCTATTCCCGGTTCGCTCGCCGTTACTAGGGGAATCCTTGTTAGTTTCTTTTCCACCGCTTAATGATATGCTTAAGTTCAGCGGGTAATCTTGCCTGAGCTCAGGTCGAGGAAATAAATTGGGTTGTACCTGACAAGTCAGATACTCCTGTTTTGTGCCAAACGCAGTACCCGAAGCCATCTACTAAAGCAATATAGCAAACAAGTTGCCTACCCAGTAGAGGCCCGATTAACGGTCCATGGTTTGACATCTGCACTTCAGCCAACCCGGTTTACTTATTACTAGGCAAACCGAGACGGCCAGATCCATACAGACACATACATATTATTATTATAATACATATGAGTATATATGAGTATTAACCCGACGCTGAGGCAGACATGCTCTTGGCCGAAGCCTCGAGCGCAATTTGCGTTCAAAGATTCGATGATTCACGTATTTCTGCAATTCACACTACGTATCGCATTTCGCTGCGTTCTTCATCGATCTGAGAGCCAAGATATCCGTTGTTGAGAGTTGTCTTGGTTGGTGAGAGTCAGCTCTAAGCTGAGCCCTCGAATTTAATTTAGGTTAGGTTTGGTGTTGGTTGGTTAGTATAAGAGACCGACGCCACTACTACCATGGGCATAATAATTATTAAATAATTAATATGCGGTCACAGGATGAGGCCCCACCCATCTGGAGTGGCCAGCTCCAATTGTTTTGAGTAAATGGAGGCCTAAACGTTATCCAAATCGAGTGATTCCTTTATCAGTTTGAAGAGGATGAAAAATGTGATGGATTGACCCTCTTACCTGACTTGGTCACTTTTGGTCACTTATATGGGTTTATATCTTATTTTCATACTTATCCATGGAACATATTATAAAAAGTGAACATGAGTAAAAAGCTTGATTATACAATTGAAGAGTTCGATGTTTCTGATCTTTTGAGCCATATAGGACCTCAATCGGATAACGTTTGAGGGAGTTATAAGCGTTTTTTGGTGCGTGTCCATATTTCATCCGGGTTGTTTCATCAGCGTTCGGGCGTGCAGAGCCCCCCACGAGGAGCCACCCTACACCATTCGTCTCGCGGCATTGTACCGTACACAGTCTCCGCCCTTCAGTGGTCACCAGCCCCGGTTCGTACAGACCATCACCGGACTCACATCTCAAGTCCAGTTGCTTATCAACGTTTGGATGCACACCTATCCCATCAGCCAATACGCAGGCGTGAGCATGCGTTCTAGCACTGCGGAATGGGTAAATGGAAGAATACGGCCTCCAGCCAGAGTCACCCTGCATTTCGCGCCTCCCGCAAGCCCCTGCTAGCCCAGCGCTATCACCCGGCTGGGCGGGGTCTACTATTGGACTACTGTACGGGGCAAGCTCAACTGTGCTCGTACAGATCGTATGCTCCATCAGGCCTAGTGTGGTGAGGCCCTCATCCATCGATGGCCATTCTCTCCTTCGATCCTGCATCGCCACCGTGGCACTGCTCGTGCGAAGGTCGACGAGGGGCATGCTCACTCCACCACCCTCCGAGAAGGCATCGTTTACGGCCTTCCACTGGGCTACCGGGACTTTAATGCCCACTGTGGCGGTCAGACCCTTGCCCCCAGAGGTGCTGAATCTGCGGACGTCCCGATCGGACATGAAGAACTGGAGTGTCGTGGTGTCGATGCCCTTCGCGGCCAGCCGGCTCCGGATCTGTTCGATGAGCTGATTCTTATCTGCAGGGACGACTGTTTTGTCCCCCTTGTCCAGGCACAGGCCGGCGACCGGACCCATGGCCAAGTCGTATGTGAAGAATCGGTCGTAGGTGACAAGCTCAGTGGAGTAGGCCCCGGTCAGGTTAATCATGTTGGCTTGGTAGGCCATAAGGGTAGATGATGCTTGCTGGGCGATGGGGCTGAGGCGCAGGTGATTTGCCGCCGAAAACTTCAAGCATTTTTCAGCCGCATCTGCCTCCGGTGGTTTCACAAGGCTGTTGCGACGGAGAAAGGAAAGCTGGTTTCCTGTGGGTTGCCGTGTAGTGCGCACAGTGACTCCGCAGTGACCACTCAGGGTCGGGCGGCCTGAGAAGTAAGGAGGAATCACTAAACTGCTCATGTTGAAATCGTCAAGTATATGTGTGTCTGATACTGTGCGCTTGGACGGTTTGGGGAGAAAGTTTGAGATATTTTGCGTTCGTAAACCGTTGTGTCGGTTATAGGTACCGTTGCCGGTGGCCTGTATTCCAGGGTCGTGTATGAAGGCTGATATCTGCGTTACTTGCGGTTTATCCAGTAACGTGCTGATTATTGAGAAAGGGCAGCGTTCATGAAGTATCTTTGCGCCGCGTGCCAACCTTAATATTTTGGGGCCCGTTGGCATCATTCACGCTTGGTGTATTGGATCGATTAAAGAACACGTTCGCTGGGTCCTGAGATTGCATAAGTGCCGGGATGCAATTCCGTTCTGTCGCCATGTCCATATGTTGCCAGGTAGCGATGGTCTCCTCTCGTCAGCTTTGTGGCAGCCTTCCGATGGGTGGCACTCGCTGCTGTTACGCCAGGTCAAGGCTGGGTCGGTGGCGCAGGTATCAGCTTCCCGCATGGTGTCTCGGCGCGCATCGAGTGCCTTCAGCGCCGACCGGTTCCATGCTGTATTGTAGGTATTCATTTCTATCTGTAAAGTCCCAGCAAGAGGCAACTTGTGTTTCATTATTGCTGCTCCTCGTGCTGCGAGTCATGGGCTTGCGGACTATGCTAGTCAGGGCTAGGTCGCTTCGCCGTCATCTCACTATTGCAAACACATGTTGCCTTTGAATTGCTGTATCTCGCATTTTCACAGTCCACCACTGTTCGTTGTCTCGTTCGGAGTGCACATTGACTCGGGGGTACCTGTCGCTCAGGTACTCGGTTCGGCTTTAATAAGGCTAACCGGAATCGGATCCGCTATGTTATCCATGAACCTCGGCCTGGATGTTAACAATGGCGCCTTGAGCAGGCCTGTCTGCACCAGGCCCTTAAGCTCAGCCATTGCATCCGCCTCAGTTACGGAGCGGTCACCGGCGCCCAAGAGAAACACAGTTAGCGCAAGCAAGGCAAACAGATGCATTGCTGCGTACCGTGTCTCCGAGAAGTGCGTGACTTACTTTTGCTCCCCCAATGCTCGCGGTCCAACGTTGACTCGTCGTCACGTTCTTAGCGTTGTATGTATATGGTCCCATATATGTGTTGATGCCGATATGGGAAAGGCCAAACGTAATACAGTAAGGCAGAACCGAGCAGATACAGAAGTAAATGGCCGCGTACCTCAGTTCCATGAGCTATGTCGAAGGGACGGAGTTAAACATGATGGCTCGCCCGTCCTTCCTGTGAAAGGACAGCAAACATAGAACGAATAATTTATAAACACTTGTCAGGAATCAACACAGGTAGGAATCAACGGCGTTGGCAAGCGTATATCGCCAATGGCAGATTTGAATTTCAATGGCAAATTTGAACAGCTCGGTGGCGTTTAACAATGTGTAGTCGATGTTGTCGTTGCATCCTTTATTCCTTCAATTGACTTATTTAGAATGGCGTGTTGGATACGTCAGACTCTACTCGTTTTTTCGCGAAACTGCCAGGCCAGCAGCTTTCCTGAGTTGGATCGATAGATTTCGTTTAGGAGAAATTACTACAAAGGTATCACTACATATAACTGTGGTAAAAAGATGTAAAGTAGGCCTGCCTGCATTTAAATAGCGTCCTGACAAGCTCTGTACGATCGCGATCGTACACTTTTAACTCTATGCACAAACTCAAAGAGGCAACAAAGAGGTCACATGCATGAATTTAAATTAAGAAATTTCTTTTTGGTTACAATCCTAGTATTTAAAGTAGCGGCGAGGAGCTGCACCAAGAACGAATGGAGTAATTATCCCAAGCCGCCCGAAAAACTTCAATGAAACCTATCAAGAATGAAAGTAATCAAAAACTGGACAAGCCGCCGGCAGAGTTGTGACTTCTGCTGGCGTTGTATGTGCGTGCTTTATTTCTGGGGCGTCATTGATTCCTACGTATTATGCTAAACATACAGCAATAGATCTTAAAGCCACACCTACGCCGTGCGTGAACAGAAATGCAGAGGGCCATAACCCCAACCAGACAGCAACCTACCTACCTACACAAAAAAGATAGAGGTGCACATACAGCGGGGCAACACTACCAAGCAAAGGGATGGTCACAGCATCGGGCGGGATATCCGTTCATCAGAAGTGGATAAAGCCAAGCACGGGGAAGGTCGCCCACACAGGCACCCCATTACCCATCTACCACCAGCCCTGCTGGAACACCCAGCGCCACTAGCGCCACACCCTCTCGAAATCTTGTAGAACCCAAGCCTACCTGCCTTGTGACAGTAGTGCCCAGCGACCTCTAGTGGAGCATCCCTCATCCAACGAACACTGTGGCCCCTTCAAACCCTAAGTGTCTTAGACACAGGGCGGGCTTTGTATGTCTGGGTGCATCTGCTGCTGCTAGTGCCATGAGTGGATGCTGACCCCGCTGATATTCTGAGCGGCTCGTACATGGAGCTGTGTGTGGGTGTGGCCGCCGCCTCCGCTGCTATGCTACTGCCTTCGGTTGACGACCTGCTGGATAAATGCGTTCCTAAGTGTCCCTAGGTATATATGTGTGAGTGTGTCTGCTTCTGCTGCTAAAGGCGTGCGGCTGCTGACCCGCTGCTGTTCGAAGTGCCTCAGACATGAGGCTGTTTATTGCTGTGGCTGATTTTGCTACTGCCTTGGGCTTAGGACGTGGCTCCCAGTCCAGTGCAAAAAAAAGTCATAATGCTGGATGAATGCGTTAATGAACATTACAGCGCAGGAGCGGACCCCAAAGGGATCATGCATCGGTGTATACTGGAGCACTGCTTGGCAAGCCCCAGCAGGCCCCACTAGCCCCACCGAAAAGGCGGCAATCAAAACACCACCACACCTCAACGCTGCAAACAAAAACACACCGGGTCATGACCCCACCCAGACAGACACCGAAGCAAGCTAAGCAAGCAGAGGCACAGAGCGGGGCAACACTACCAACTTTGAATGAAAGGGATAGGCACAGCAGAGGGTGGAACCCCCAGAAGTGGATAAACCCAAGCACAGGCTTCATACCCAGCGCAGTGAGTAAAATGACAGCTGCGTGCATTGTCCTCGAAAAAAAAAAGGCTCCTCATCCCCATGCATAGAATGATATACCTGATAGCCTCCGCCAACACTAACGAGTACATACACGCCTGTTGTTGTTAGACGTCAACATTAGGCATCATACCTTCTGCACTGTGGGTAACAGTGTTGGACACCGCCCAAACAGCCACTAACAGCCTGTCACAGCCAAGTTATCGCGACCGTCACTGACATTGCTGGGAACTGTCAGAGCCCAGACGGTGTCGATTCAACAGCCAATAACAGCGGCGCAAATGTTGGCTAAGGCTGTCAGGCTAACATTTCCTGACAGGCAAGCCTGTCAGAGCCTGTCAGACCCCCTATGAGTTGGTAGGGCTGGCGGAGGGGCACAGAGAGACCGTACTGCTTGCGAATTGACGCAGGCGGGGCCGCCATCATGTAAAGGTGTCGGGGGAATTAATTCGCAAGCAGCAGGAAGGCTGTGCGGCGGCCATATGGGGGTGCGCTTCGTCGCCTGCTGTTGCTGGGCCGTCACCACCCCCGCCACGATTCCACAGCCTGGCGGGGGGGCACAGAGAGACCGTACTGCTTGCGAATTGACGCAGGCGGGGCCGCCATGATGTAAAGGTGTCGGGGGAATTAATTCGCAAGCAGCGGGAAGGCTGTGCGGCGGCCATATGGGGGTGCGCTTCGTCGCCTGCTGTTGCTGGGCCGTCACCACCCCCGCCACGTACGATTCCACAGCCTGGCGGGGGGGCACAGAGACACCGTACTGCTTGCGAATTGACGCAGGCGGGGCCGCCATCATGTAAAGGTGTCGGGGGAATTAATTCGCAAGCAGCGGGAAGGCTGTGCGGCGGCCATATGGGGGTGCGCTTCGTCGCCTGCTGTTGCTGGGCCGTCACCACCCCCGCCACGATTCCACAGCCTGGCGGGGGGGCACAGAGAGACCGTACTGCTTGCGAATTGACGCAGGCGGGGCCGCCATCATGTAAAGGTGTCGGGGGAATTAATTCGCAAGCAGCGGGAAGGCTGTGCGGCGGCCATATGGGGGTGCGCTTCGTCGCCTGCTGTTGCTGGGCCGTCACCACCCCGCCACGATTCCACAGCCTGGCGGGGGGGCACAGAGAGACCGTACTGCTTGCGAATTGACGCAGGCGGGGCCGCCATGATGTAAAGGTGTCGGGGGAATTAATTCGCAAGCAGCAGGAAGGCTGTGCGGCGGCCATATGGGGGTGCGCTTCGTCGCCTGCTGTTGCTGGGCCGTCACCACCCCCGCCACGATTCCACAGCCCGGCGGGGGGGGCACAGAGAGACCGTACTGCTTGCGAATTGACGCAGGCGGGGCCGCCATCATGTAAAGGTGTCGGGGAATAAATTCGCAAGCAGCGGGAAGGCTGTGCGGCGGCCATATGGGGGTGCGCTTCGTCGCCTGCTGTTGCTGGGCCGTCACCACCCCCGCCACGATTCCACAGCCTGGCGGGGGGGCACAGAGAGACCGTACTGCTTGCGAATTGACGCAGGCGGGGCCGCCATGATGTAAAGGTGTCGGGGGAATTAATTCGCAAGCAGCAGGAAGGCTGTGCGGCGGCCATATGGGGGTGCGCTTCGTCGCCTGCTGTTGCTGGGCCGTCACCACCCCGCCACGATTCCACAGCCTGGCGGGGGGGGCACAGAGAGACCGTACTGCTTGCGAATTGGCGCAGGCGGGGCCGCCATCATGTAAAGGTGTCGGGGGAATAAATTCGCAAACAGCGGGAAGGCTGTGCGGCGGCCATATGGGGGTGCGCTTCGTCGCCTGCTGTTGCTGGGCCGTCACCACCCCCGCCACGTACGATTCCACAGCCTGGCGGGGGGGGCACAGAGACACCGTACTGCTTGCGAATTGACGCAGGCGGGGCCGCCATCATGTAAAGGTGTCGGGGGAATTAATTCGCAAGCAGCGGGAAGGCTGTGCGGCGGCCATATGGGGGTGCGCTTCGTCGCCTGCTGTTGCTGGGCCGTCACCACCCCCGCCACGATTCCACAGCCTGGCGGGGGGGCACAGAGAGACCGTACTGCTTGCGAATTGACGCAGGCGGGGCCGCCATCATGTAAAGGTGTCGGGGGAATTAATTCGCAAGCAGCGGGAAGGCTGTGCGGCGGCCATATGGGGGTGCGCTTCGTCGCCTGCTGTTGCTGGGCCGTCACCACCCCCGCCACGATTCCACAGCCTGGCGGGGGGGCACAGAGAGACCGTACTGCTTGCGAATTGACGCAGGCGGGGCCGCCATGATGTAAAGGTGTCGGGGGAATTAATTCGCAAGCAGCAGGAAGGCTGTGCGGCGGCCATATGGGGGTGCGCTTCGTCGCCTGCTGTTGCTGGGCCGTCACCACCCCCGCCACGATTCCACAGCCTGGCGGGGGGCACAGAGAGACCGTACTGCTTGCGAATTGACGCAGGCGGGGCCGCCATGATGTAAAGGTGTCGGGGGAATTAATTCGCAAGCAGCGGGAAGGCTGTGCGGCGGCCATATGGGGGTGCGCTTCGTCGCCTGCTGTTGCTGGGCCGTCACCACCCCCGCCACGATTCCACAGCCTGGCGGGGGGGCACAGAGAGACCGTACTGCTTGCGAATTGACGCAGGCGGGGCCGCCATGATGTAAAGGTGTCGGGGGAATTAATTCGCAAGCAGCAGGAAGGCTGTGCGGCGGCCATATGGGGGTGCGCTTCGTCGCCTGCTGTTGCTGGGCCGTCACCACCCCGCCACGATTCCACAGCCTGGCGGGGGGGCACAGAGAGACCGTACTGCTTGCGAATTGACGCAGGCGGGGCCGCCATCATGTAAAGGTGTCGGGGGAATAAATTCGCAAGCAGCGGGAAGGCTGTGCGGCGGCCATATGGGGGTGCGCTTCGTCGCCTGCTGTTGCTGGGCCGTCACCACCCCCGCCACGATTCCACAGCCTGGCGGGGGGGCACAGAGAGACCGTACTGCTTGCGAATTGACGCAGGCGGGGCCGCCATGATGTAAAGGTGTCGGGGGAATTAATTCGCAAGCAGCAGGAAGGCTGTGCGGCGGCCATATGGGGGTGCGCTTCGTCGCCTGCTGTTGCTGGGCCGTCACCACCCCCGCCACGATTCCACAGCCTGGCGGGGGGGCACAGAGAGACCGTACTGCTTGCGAATTGACGCAGGCGGGGCCGCCATCATGTAAAGGTGTCGGGGGAATTAATTCGCAAGCAGCGGGAAGGCTGTGCGGCGGCCATATGGGGGTGCGCTTCGTCGCCTGCTGTTGCTGGGCCGTCACCACCCCCGCCACGATTCCACAGCCTGGCGGGGGGGGCACAGAGAGACCGTACTGCTTGCGAATTGACGCAGGCGGGGCCGCCATGATGTAAAGGTGTCGGGGGAATTAATTCGCAAGCAGCAGGAAGGCTGTGCGGCGGCCATATGGGGGTGCGCTTCGTCGCCTGCTGTTGCTGGGCCGTCACCACCCCGCCACGATTCCACAGCCTGGCGGGGGGGGCACAGAGAGACCGTACTGCTTGCGAATTGACGCAGGCGGGGCCGCCATCATGTAAAGGTGTCGGGGAATAAATTCGCAAGCAGCGGGAAGGCTGTGCGGCGGCCATATGGGGGTGCGCTTCGTCGCCTGCTGTTGCTGGGCCGTCACCACCCCGCCACGATTCCACAGCCTGGCGGGGGGGCACAGAGAGACCGTACTGCTTGCGAATTGACGCAGGCGGGGCCGCCATCATGTAAAGGTGTCGGGGGAATTAATTCGCAAGCAGCAGGAAGGCTGTGCGGCGGCCATATGGGGGTGCGCTTCGTCGCCTGCTGTTGTTGGGCCGTCACCACCCCCGCCACGATTCCACAGCCTGGCGGGGGGGCACAGAGAGACCGTACTGCTTGCGAATTGACGCAGGCGGGGCCGCCATGATGTAAAGGTGTCGGGGGAATAAATTCGCAAACAGCGGGAAGGCTGTGCGGCGGCCATATGGGGGTGCGCTTCGTCGCCTGCTGTTGCTGGGCCGTCACCACCCCCGCCACGTACGATTCCACAGCCTGGCGGGGGGGGCACAGAGACACCGTACTGCTTGCGAATTGACGCAGGCGGGGCCGCCATCATGTAAAGGTGTCGGGGGAATTAATTCGCAAGCAGCGGGAAGGCTGTGCGGCGGCCATATGGGGGTGCGCTTCGTCGCCTGCTGTTGCTGGGCCGTCACCACCCCGCCACGATTCCACAGCCTGGCGGGGGGCACAGAGAGACCGTACTGCTTGCGAATTGACGCAGGCGGGGCCGCCATCATGTAAAGGTGTCGGGGGAATTAATTCGCAAGCAGCGGGAAGGCTGTGCGGCGGCCATATGGGGGTGCGCTTCGTCGCCTGCTGTTGCTGGGCCGTCACCACCCCCGCCACGATTCCACAGCCTGGCGGGGGGGCACAGAGAGACCGTACTGCTTGCGAATTGACGCAGGCGGGGCCGCCATGATGTAAAGGTGTCGGGGAATTAATTCGCAAGCAGCAGGAAGGCTGTGCGGCGGCCATATGGGGGTGCGCTTCGTCGCCTGCTGTTGCTGGCCGACACCACCCCCGCCACGATTCCACAGCCTGGCGGGGGGGCACAGAGAGACCGTACTGCTTGCGAATTGACGCAGGCGGGGCCGCCATCATGTAAAGGTGTCGGGGGAATAAATTCGCAAGCAGCGGGAAGGCTGTGCGGCGGCCATATGGGGGTGCGCTTCGTCGCCTGCTGTTGCTGGGCCGTCACCACCCCCGCCACGATTCCACAGCCTGGCGGGGGGGCACAGAGAGACCGTACTGCTTGCGAATTGACGCAGGCGGGGCCGCCATGATGTAAAGGTGTCGGGGGAATTAATTCGCAAGCAGCAGGAAGGCTGTGCGGCGGCCATATGGGGGTGCGCTTCGTCGCCTGCTGTTGCTGGGCCGTCACCACCCCCGCCACGATTCCACAGCCTGGCGGGGGGGCACAGAGAGACCGTACTGCTTGCGAATTGGCGCAGGCGGGGCCGCCATCATGTAAAGGTGTCGGGGGAATAAATTCGCAAACAGCGGAAGGCTGTGCGGCGGCCATATGGGGGTGCGCTTCGTCGCCTGCTGTTGCTGGGCCGTCACCACCCCGCCACGTACGATTCCACAGCCTGGCGGGGGGGGGCACAGAGACACCGTACTGCTTGCGAATTGACGCAGGCGGGGCCGCCATCATGTAAAGGTGTCGGGGGAATTAATTCGCAAGCAGCGGGAAGGCTGTGCGGCGGCCATATGGGGGTGCGCTTCGTCGCCTGCTGTTGCTGGGCCGTCACCACCCCGCCACGATTCCACAGCCTGGCGGGGGGGGCACAGAGAGACCGTACTGCTTGCGAATTGACGCAGGCGGGGCCGCCATCATGTAAAGGTGTCGGGGGAATTAATTCGCAAGCAGCGGAAGGCTGTGCGGCGGCCATATGGGGGTGCGCTTCGTCGCCTGCTGTTGCTGGGCCGTCACCACCCCCGCCACGATTCCACAGCCTGGCGGGGGGGCACAGAGAGACCGTACTGCTTGCGAATTGACGCAGGCGGGGCCGCCATCATGTAAAGGTGTCGGGGAATTAATTCGCAAGCAGCGGGAAGGCTGTGCGGCGGCCATATGGGGGTGCGCTTCGTCGCCTGCTGTTGCTGGGCCGTCACCACCCCCGCCACGATTCCACAGCCTGGCGGGGGGGGCACAGAGAGACCGTACTGCTTGCGAATTGACGCAGGCGGGGCCGCCATCATGTAAAGGTGTCGGGCGAATTAATTCGCAAGCAGCGGGAAGGCTGTGCGGCGGCCATATGGGGGTGCGCTTCGTCGCCTGCTGTTGCTGGGCCGTCACCACCCCCGCCACGATTCCACAGCCTGGCGGGGGGCACAGAGAGACCGTACTGCTTGCGAATTGGCGCAGGCGGGGCCGCCATCATGTAAAGGTGTCGGGGGAATTAATTCGCAAGCAGCGGGAAGGCTGTGCGGCGGCCATATGGGGGTGCGCTTCGTCGCCTGCTGTTGCTGGGCCGTCACCACCCCCGCCACGATTCCACAGCCTGGCGGGGGGGGCACAGAGAGACCGTACTGCTTGCGAATTGACGCAGGCGGGGCCGCCATCATGTAAAGGTGTCGGGGGAATTAATTCGCAAGCAGCGGGAAGGCTGTGCGGCGGCCATATGGGGGTGCGCTTCGTCGCCTGCTGTTGCTGGGCCGTCACCACCCCCGCCACGATTCCACAGCCTGGCGGGGGGGGCACAGAGAGACCGTACTGCTTGCGAATTGACGCAGGCGGGGCCGCCATCATGTAAAGGTGTCGGGGGAATGAATTCGCAAGCAGCGGGAAGGCTGTGCGGCGGCCATATGGGGGTGCGCTTCGTCGCCTGCTGTTGCTGGGCCGTCACCACCCCCCGCCACGATTCCACAGCCTGGCGGGGGGGCACAGAGAGACCGTACTGCTTGCGAATTGACGCAGGCGGGGCCGCCATCATGTAAAGGTGTCGGGGGAATTAATTCGCAAGCAGCGGGAAGGCTGTGCGGCGGCCATATGGGGGTGCGCTTCGTCGCCTGCTGTTGCTGGGCCGTCACCACCCCGCCACGATTCCACAGCCTGGCGGGGGGGGCACAGAGAGACCGTACTGCTTGCGAATTGACGCAGGCGGGGCCGCCATCATGTAAAGGTGTCGGGGGAATGAATTCGCAAGCAGCGGGAAGGCTGTGCGGCGGCCATATGGGGGTGCGCTTCGTCGCCTGCTGTTGCTGGGCCGTCACCACCCCCGCCACGATTCCACAGCCTGGCGGGGGGGCACAGAGAGACCGTACTGCTTGCGAATTGACGCAGGCGGGGCCGCCATCATGTAAAGGTGTCGGGGAAATTAATTCGGCAAGCAGCGGAAGGCTGTGCGGCGGCCATATGGGGGTGCGCTTCGTCGCCTGCTGTTGCTGGCCGTCACCACCCCCGCCACGATTCCACAGCCTGGCGGGGGGGCACAGAGAGACCGTACTGCTTGCGAATTGACGCAGGCGGGGGCCGCCATCATGTAAAGGTGTCGGGGAATTAATTCGCAAGCAGCGGGAAGGCTGTGCGGCGGCCATATGGGGGTGCGCTTCGTCGCCTGCTGTTGCTGGGCCGTCACCACCCCCGCCACGATTCCACAGCCTGGCGGGGGGGCACAGAGAGACTGACTGCTTGCGAATTGACGCAGGCGGGGCCGTCATCATGTAAAGGTGTCGGGGAATTAATTCGCAAGCAGCGGGAAGGCTTGTGCGGCGGCCATATGGGGGTGCGCTTCGTCGCCTGCTGTTGCTGGGCCGTCACCACCCCGCCACGATTCCACAGCCTGGCGGGGGGGGCACAGAGAGACCGTACTGCTTGCGAATTGACGCAGGCGGGGCCGCCATCATGTAAAGGTGTCGGGGGAATTAATTCGCAAGCAGCGGGAAGGCTGTGCGGCGGCCATATGGGGGTGCGCTTCGTCGCCTGCTGTTGCTGGGGGCCGTCACCACCCCCGCCACGATTCCACAGCCTGGCGGGGGGGGCACAGAGAGACCGTACTGCTTGCGAATTGACGCAGGCGGGGCCGCCATCATGTAAAGGTGTCGGGGGAATTAATTCGCAAGCAGCGGAAGGCTGTGCGGCGGCCATATGGGGGTGCGCTTCGTCGCCTGCTGTTGCTGGCCGTCACCACCCCCGCCACGATTCCACAGCCTGGCGGGGGGGGCACAGAGAGACCGTACTGCTTGCGAATTGACGCAGGCGGGGCCGCCATCATGTAAAGGTGTCGGGGGAATTAATTCGCAAGCAGCGGGAAGGCTGTGCGGCGGCCATATGGGGGTGCGCTTCGTCGCCTGCTGTTGCTGGGCCGTCACCACCCCCGCCAGATTTCCACAGCCTGGCGGGGGGGGCACAGAGAGACCGTACTGCTTGCGAATTGACGCAGGCGGGGCCGCCATCATGTAAAGGTGTCGGGGGAATTAATTCGCAAGCAGCGGAAGGCTGTGCGGCGGCCATATGGGGGTGCGCTTCGTCGCCTGCTGTTGCTGGGCCGTCACCACCCCCGCCACGATTCCACAGCCTGGCGGGGGGGGCACAGAGAGACCGTACTGCTTGCGAATTGGCGCAGGCGGGGCCGCCATCATGTAAAGGTGTCGGGGGAATTTATTCGCAAGCAGCGGGAAGGCTGTGCGGCGGCCATATGGGGGTGCGCTTCGTCGCCTGCTGTTGCTGGGGCCGTCACCACCCCCGCCACGATTCCACAGCCTGGCGGGGGGGCACAGAGAGACCGTACTGCTTGCGAATTGACGCAGCGGGGCCGCCATCATGTAAAGGTGTGCGGGGGAATTAATTCGCAGCAGCGGGAAGGCTGTGGCGGCGGCCATATGGGGGTGCGCTTCGTCGCCTGCTGTTGCTGGGCCGTCACCACCCCCGCCACGATTCCACAGCCTGGCGGGGGGGGCACAGAGAGACCGTACTTGCTTGCGAATTGACGCAGGCGGGGCCGCCATCATGTAAAGGTGTCGGGGGAATTAATTCGCAAGCGGGAAGGCTGTGCGGCGGCCATATGGGGGTGCGCCTTCGTCGCCTGCTGTTGCTGGGCCGTCACCACCCCGCGCACGATTCCAGCAGCCTGGCGGGGGGGCACAGAGAGACGGTACTGCTTGCGAATTGACCAGCGGCCGCCTCATGTAAAGGTGTCGGGGGAATTAATTCGGCAGCGCGGGAGGCTGTGCGGCGGCCATATGGGGGGGCTTCGTGCCTGCTGTTGCTGGGCCGTCACCACCCCCGCCACGATTCCACAGCCTGGCGGGGGGCACAGAGAGACCCGTACTGCTTGCGAATTGACGCAGGCGGGGCCGCCATCATGTAAAGGTGTCGGGGAATTAATTCGCAAGCAGCGGGAAGGCTGTGCGGCGGCCATATGGGGGTGCGCTTCGTCGCCTGCTGTTGCGTGGGCCGTCACCACCCCCGCCACGATTCACAGCCTGGCGGGGGGGGGCACAGAGAGACCGTACTGCTTGCGAATTGACGGCAGGCGGGGCCGCCATCATGTAAAGGTGTCGGGGAATTAATTCGCAAGCAGCGGGAAGGCTGTGCGGCGGCCATATGGGGGTGCGCTTCGTCGCCTGCTGTTGCTGGGGCCGTCACCACCCCGCCACGATTCCACAGCCTGGCGGGGGGGGCACAGAGAGACCGTACTGCTTGCGAATTGCGCAGGCGGGGCCGCCATCAATGTAAAGGTGTCGGGGGAATTAATTCGCAAGCAGCGGGAAGGCTGTGCGGCGGCCATATGGGGGTGCGCTTCGTCGCCTGCTGTTGCTGGGCCGTCACCACCCCGCCACGATTCCACAGCCTGGCGGGGGGCACAGAGAGACCGTACTGCTTGCGAATTGACGCAGGCGGGGCCGCCATCATGTAAAGGTGTCGGGGGAATTAATTCGCAAGCAGCGGGAAGGCTGTGCGGCGGCCATATGGGGGTGCGCTTCGTCGCCTGCTGTTGCTGGGCCGTCACCACCCCCGCCACGATTCCACAGCCTGGCGGGGGGCACAGAGAGACCGTACTGCTTGCGAATTGACGCAGGCGGGCCGCCATCATGTAAAGGTGTCGGGGGAATTAATTCGCAAGCAGCGGAAGGCTGTGCGGCGGCCATATGGGGTGCGCTTCGTCGCCTGCTGTTGCTGGGCCGTCACCACCCCCGCCACGATTCCACAGCCTGGGGGGGGGGCACAGAGAGACCGTACTGCTTGCGAATTGACGCAGGCGGGGCCGCCATCATGTAAAGGTGTCGGGGGAATTAATTCGCAAGCAGCGGGAAGGCTGTGCGGCGGCCATATGGGGGTGCGCTTCGTCGCCTGCTGTTGCTGGGCCGTCACCACCCCGCCACGATTCCACAGCCTGGCGGGGGGGGGCACAGAGAGACCGTACTGCTTGCGAATTGACGCAGGCGGGCCGCCATCATGTAAAGGTGTCGGGGAATTAATTCGCAAGCAGCGGAAGGCTGTGCGGCGGCCATATGGGGTGCGCTTCGTCGCCTGCTGTTGCTGGCCGTCACCACCCCCGCCACGATTCCACAGCTGGCGGGGGGGCACAGAGAGACCGTACTGCTTGCGAATTGACGCAGGCGGGCCATCATGTAAAGGTGTCGGGGAATTAATTCGCAAGCAGCGGGAAGGCTGTGCGGCGGCCATATGGGGGTGCGCTTCGTCGCCTGCTGTTGCTGGCCGTCACCACCCCCGCCACGATTCCACAGCCTGGCGGGGGGGGCACAGAGAGACCGTACTGCTTGCGAATTGACGCAGGCGGGGCCGCCATCATGTAAAGGTGTCGGGGGAATTAATTCGCAAGCAGCGGGAAGGCTGTGCGGCGGCCATATGGGGGTGCGCTTCGTCGCCTGCTGTTGCTGGGCCGTCACACCACCCCCGCCACGATTCCACAGCCTGGCGGGGGGGCACAGAGAGACCGTACTGCTTGCGAATTGACGCAGGCGGGGCCGCCATCATGTAAAGGTGTCGGGGGAATTAATTCGCAAGCAGCGGGAAGGCTGTGCGGCGGCCATATGGGGGTGCGCTTCGTCGCCTGCTGTTGCTGGGCCGTCACCACCCCCGCCACGATTCCACAGCCTGGCGGGGGGGGGGCACAGAGAGACCGTACTGCTTGCGAATTGACGCAGGCGGGGCCGCCATCATGTAAAGGTGTCGGGGGAATTAATTCGCAAGCAGCGGGAAGGCTGTGCGGCCATATGGGGGTGCGCTTCGTCGCCTGTTGCTGGCCGTCACCACCCCCGCCACGATTCCACAGCCTGGCGGGGGGGGCACAGAGAGACCGTACTGCTTGCGAATTGACGCAGGCGGGGCCGCCATCATGTAAAGGTGTCGGGGGAATTAATTCGCAAGCAGCGGGAAGGCTGTGCGGCGGCCATATGGGGGTGCGCTTCGTCGCCTGCTGTTGCTGGGCCGTCACCACCCGCCAACGATTCCACAGCCTGGCGGGGGGGGCACAGAGAGACCGTACTGCTTGCGAATTGACGCAGGCGGGGCCGCCATCATGTAAAGGTGTCGGGAATTAATTCGCAAGCAGCGGGAAGGCTGTGCGGCGCCATATGGGGGTGCGCTTCGTCGCCTGCTGTTGCTGGGCCGTCACCACCCCGCCACGATTCCACAGCCTGGCGGGGGGGCACAGAGAGACCGTACTGCTTGCGAATTGACGCAGGCGGGGCCGCCATCATGTAAAGGTGTCGGGGAATTAATTCGCAAGCAGCGGAAGGCTGTGCGGCGCCATATGGGGGTGCGCTTCGTCGCCTGCTGTTGCTGGGCCGTCACCACCCCCGCCACGATTCCACAGCCTGGCGGGGGGCACAGAGAGACCGTACTGCTTGCGAATTGACGCAGGCGGGGCCGCCATCATGTAAAGGTGTCGGGGGAATTAATTCGCAAGCAGCGGGAAGGCTGTGCGGCGGCCATATGGGGTGCGCTTCGTCGCCTGCTGTTGCTGGTCACCACCCCCGCCACGATTCCACAGCCTGGCGGGGGGGCACAGAGAGACCGTACTGCTTGCGAATTGACGCAGGCGGGGCCGCCATCATGTAAAGGTGTCGGGGGAATTAATTCGCAAGCAGCGGAAGGCTGTGCGGCGGCCATATGGGGGTGCGCTTCGTCGCCTGCTGTTGCTGGGCGTCACCACCCCGCCACGATTCCACAGCCTGGCGGGGGGCACAGAGAGACCGTACTGCTGCGAATTGACGCAGGCGGGGCCGCCATCAT
>BDSI01000418.1:0-27658 GCA_003117195.1 Eudorina sp. 2006-703-Eu-15
CCCCCCAAAATGCGACCCCGAATTTCGGCCCAAAATGGACATATGGCATTGATATGCGACGAATAATGCACCTGCCAAGTTTGGGGGCATTTGGTGACGGTGGTATTCCGACCGGAATTGCATGGGAGGGCTGTAGCTCGGGTCGGCTGGCGAGCCACACACCCCAAAATGCGACCCCGAATTTCGCCCCAAAATGGACATATGGCATTGATATGCCGGAATAATGCACCTGCCAAGTTTGGGGCATTTGGTGACGGTGGTATCCGACCGGAATTGCATGGGAGGGCTGTAGCTCGGGGTCGGCTGGCGAGCCACAACCCCCAAAATGCGACCCCGAATTTCGGCCCCAAAATGGACATATGGCATTGATATGCGACGAATAATGCACCTGCCAAGTTTGGGGGCATTTGGTGACGGTGGTATTCCGACCGGAATTGCATGGGAGGGCTGTAGCTCGGGGTCGGCTGGCGAGCCACACACCCCCAAAATGCGACCCCGAATTTCGGCCCAAAATGGACATATGGCATTGATATGCGACGAATAATGCACCTGCCAAGTTTGGGGGGCATTTGGTGACGGTGGTATTCCGACCGGAATTGCATGGGAGGGCTGTAGCTCGGGTCGGCTGGCGAGCCACACCCCCAAAATGCGACCGAATTTCGGCCCCAAAATGGACATATGGCATTGATATGCGACGAATAATGCACCTGCCAAGTTTGGGGGCATTTGGTGACGGTGGTATCCGACCGGAATTGCATGGGAGGCTGTAGCTCGGGGTCGGCTGGCGAGCCACACACCCCCAAAATGCGACCCCCGAATTTCGGCCCCAAAATGGACATATGGCATTGATATGCGACGAATAATGCACCTGCCAAGTTTGGGGGCATTTGTGTGGTCGTATCCGACCGGAATTGCATGGGGGCTGTAGCTCGGGGTCGGCTGGCGAGCCACACACCCCAAAATGCGACCCCGAATTTCGGCCCCAAAATGGACATATGGCATTGATATGCGACGAATAATGCACCTGCCAAGTTTGGGGGCATTTGTGACGGGGTATTCCGACCGGAATTGCATGGGAGGGCTGTAGCTCGGGTCGGCTGCGAGCCACACACCCCAAAATGCGACCCGAATTTCGGCCCAAAATGGACATATGGCATTGATATGCGACGAATAATGCACCTGCCAAGTTTGGGGCATTTGTGACGGTGGTATCCGACCGGAATTGCATGGGAGGCTGTAGCTCGGGTCGCTGGCGAGCCAAACCCCCAAAATGCGACCCGAATTTCGGCCCCAAAATGGACATATGGCATTGATATGCGACGAATAATGCACCTGCCAAGTTTGGGGCATTTGTGATGGTCGTATCCGACCGGAATTGCATGGGAGGGCTGTAGCTCGGGTCGGCTGGCGAGCCACAACCCCAAAATGCGACCCCGAATTTCGGCCCCCAAAATGGACATATGGCATTGATATGCGACGAATAATGCACCTGCCAAGTTTGGGGCATTTGTGACGGTGGTATCCGACCGGAATTGCATGGGAGGGCTGTAGCTCGGGGTCGGCTGGCGAGCCACACACCCCAAAATGCGACCCGAATTTCGGCCCCAAAATGGACATATGGCATTGATATGCGACGAATAATGCACCTGCCAAGTTTGGGGGCATTTGTGACGGTGGTATCCGACCGGAATTGCATGGGAGGGCTGTAGCTCGGGTCGGCTGGCGAGCCAAACCCCCCAAAATGCGACCCCGAATTTCGCCCAAAATGGACATATGGCATTGATATGCGACGAATAATGCACCTGCCAAGTTTGGGGGCATTTGTGACGTATTCCGACCGGAATTGCATGGGAGGGCTGTAGCTCGGGGGTCGCTGGCGAGCCACACCCCCAAAATGCGACCCCGAATTTCGGCCCCAAAATGGACATATGGCATTGATATGCGACGAATAATGCACCTGCCAAGTTTGGGGGCATTTGGTGACGGTGGTATTCCGACCGGAATTGCATGGAGGGCTGTAGCTCGGGTCGGCTGGCGAGCCACACCCCCAAAATGCGACCCCGAATTTCGGCCCAAAATGGACATATGGCATTGATATGCGACGAATAATGCACCTGCCAAGTTTGGGGCATTTGGTGACGGTGGTATCCGACCGGAATTGCATGGGAGGGCTGTAGCTCGGGGTCGGCTGGCGAGCCACACACCCCAAAATGCGACCCCGAATTTCGGCCCCAAAATGGACATATGGCATTGATATGCGACGAATAATGCACCTGCCAAGTTTGGGGGCATTTGTGACGGTGGTATCCGACCGGAATTGCATGGAGGGCTGTAGCTCGGGGTCGGCTGGCGAGCCACACCCCCAAAATGCGACCCCGAATTTCGGCCCCAAAATGGACATATGGCATTGATATGCGACGAATAATGCACCTGCCAAGTTTGGGGGCATTTGGTGACGGTGGTATCCGACCGGAATTGCATGGGAGGGCTGTAGCTCGGGGTCGGCTGGCGAGCCACACCCCCCAAAATGCGACCCCGAATTTCGGCCCCAAAATGGACATATGGCATTGATATGCGACGAATAATGCCTGCCAAGTTTGGGGGCATTTGGTGATATTCCGACCGGAATTGCATGGGAGGGCTGTAGCTCGGGGTCGGCTGGGCGAGCCACACACCCCCAAAATGCGACCCGAATTTCGGCCCCAAAATGGACATATGGCATTGATATGCGACGAATAATGCACCTGCCAAGTTTGGGGCATTTGGTGACGGTGGTATCCGACCGAATTGCATGGGAGGGCTGTAGCTCGGGTCGGCTGGCGAGCCACACACCCCCAAAATGCGACCCCGAATTTCGGCCCAAAATGGACATATGGCATTGATATGCGACGAATAATGCACCTGCCAAGTTTGGGGGCATTTGGTGACGGTGGTATCCGGACCGGAATTGCATGGGAGGGCTGTAGCTCGGGTCGGCTGGCGAGCCAAACCCCCCAAAATGCGACCCCGAATTTCGGCCCAAATGGACATATGGCATTGATATGCGACGAATAATGCACCTGCCAAGTTTGGGGGCATTTGTGACGGTGGTATTCCGACCGGAATTGCATGGGAGGGCTGTAGCTCGGGTCGGCTGGCGAGCCACACACCCCAAAATGCGACCCCGAATTTCGGCCCAAAATGGACATATGGCATTGATATGCGACGAATAATGCACCTGCCAAGTTTGGGGGCATTTGGTGACGGTGGTATCCGACCGGAATTGCATGGGAGGGCTGTAGCTCGGGGTCGGCTGGCGAGCACACACCCCCAAAATGCGACCCCGAATTTCGGCCCCAAAATGGACATATGGCATTGATATGCGACGAATAATGCACCTGCCAAGTTTGGGGGCATTTGGTGACGGTGGTATCCGACCGGAATTGCATGGGAGGGCTGTAGCTCGGGTCGGCTGGCGAGCCACACACCCCCAAAATGCGACCCGAATTTCGGCCCCAAAATGGACATATGGCATTGATATGCGACGAATAATGCACCTGCCAAGTTTGGGGGCATTTGGTGACGGTGGTATCCGACCGAATTGCATGGGAGGGCTGTAGCTCGGGTCGGCTGGCGAGCCACAACCCCCAAAATGCGACCCCGAATTTCGGCCCCAAAATGGACATATGGCATTGATATGCGACGAATAATGCACCTGCCAAGTTTGGGGCATTTGTGACGGTGGTATCCGACCGGAATTGCATGGGAGGGCTGTAGCTCGGGGTCGGCTGGCGAGCCACACACCCCAAAATGCGACCCCGAATTTCGGCCCCAAAATGGACATATGGCATTGATATGCGACGAATAATGCACCTGCCAAGTTTGGGGGCATTTGGTGACGGTGGTATCGACCGGAATTGCATGGGAGGGCTGTAGCTCGGGTCGGCTGGCGAGCCACACACCCCCAAAATGCGACCCCGAATTTCGGCCCAAAATGGACATATGGCATTGATATGCGACGAATAATGCACCTGCCAAGTTTGGGGCATTGGTGACGGTGGTATTCCGACCGGAATTGCATGGGAGGGCTGTAGCTCGGGTCGGCTGGCGAGCCACACACCCCCAAAATGCGACCCCGAATTTCGGCCCCAAAATGGACATATGGCATTGATATGCGACGAATAATGCACCTGCCAAGTTTGGGGGCATTTGGTGACGGTGGTATCCGACCGGAATTGCATGGGAGGGCTGTAGCTCGGGTCGGCTGGCGAGCCACACCCCCAAAATGCGACCCCGAATTTCGGCCCAAAATGGACATATGGCATTGATATGCGACGAATAATGCACCTGCCAAGTTTGGGGGCATTTGTGATGGTGGTATTCCGACCGGAATTGCATGGGAGGGCTGTAGCTCGGGTCGGCTGGCGAGCCACAACCCCAAAATGCGACCCGAATTTCGGCCCCAAAATGGACATATGGCATTGATATGCGACGAATAATGCACCTGCCAAGTTTGGGGGCATTTGTGACGGTGTATCCGACCGGAATTGCATGGGAGGCTGTAGCTCGGGGTCGGCTGGCGAGCCACAACCCCCAAAATGCGACCCCGAATTTCGGCCCAAAATGGACATATGGCATTGATATGCGACGAATAATGCACCTGCCAAGTTTGGGGGCATTTGGTGACGGTGGTATCCGACCGGAATTGCATGGGAGGGCTGTAGCTCGGGGTCGGCTGGCGAGCCACACACCCCCAAAATGCGACCCCGAATTTCGGCCCCAAAATGGACATATGGCATTGATATGCGACGAATAATGCACCTGCCAAGTTTGGGGGCATTTGGTGACGGTGGTATCCCGACCGGAATTGCATGGGAGGGCTGTAGGGGTCGGCTGGCGAGCCACACCCCCAAAATGCGACCCCGAATTTCGGCCCCAAAATGGACATATGGCATTGATATGCGACGAATAATGCACCTGCCAAGTTTGGGGGCATTTGGTGACGGTGGTATCCGACCGGAATTGCATGGGAGGGCTGTAGCTCGGGTCGGCTGGCGAGCCACACCCCCCAAAATGCGACCCCGAATTTCGGCCCCAAAATGGACATATGGCATTGATATGCGACGAATAATGCACCTGCCAAGTTTGGGGCATTTGTGATGGTGGTATCCGACCGGAATTGCATGGGAGGGCTGTAGCTCGGGTCGGCTGGCGAGCCACACACCCCCAAAATGCGACCCGAATTTCGGCCCCAAAATGGACATATGGCATTGATATGCGACGAATAATGCACCTGCCAAGTTTGGGGGCATTTGGTGACGGTGGTATCCGACCGGAATTGCATGGGAGGGCTGTAGCTCGGGGTCGGCTGGCGAGCCACACCCCCAAAATGCGACCCGAATTTCGGCCCAAAATGGACATATGGCATTGATATGCGACGAATAATGCACCTGCCAAGTTTGGGGGCATTTGGTGACGGTGGTATCCGACCGGAATTGCATGGGAGGGCTGTAGCTCGGGTCGGCTGGCGAGCCACACACCCCCAAAATGCGACCCCGAATTTCGGCCCCAAAATGGACATATGGCATTGATATGCGACGAATAATGCACCTGCCAAGTTTGGGGGCATTTGGTGACGGTGGTATTCCGACCGGAATTGCATGGGAGGGCTGTAGCTCGGGTCGGCTGGCGAGCCACACCCCCAAATGCGACCCCGAATTTCGGCCCAAAATGGACTGGCATTGATATGCGACGAATAATGCACCTGCCAAGTTTGGGGCATTTGGTGACGGTGGTATCCGGACCGGAATTGCATGGGGGGCTGTAGCTCGGGTCGGCTGGCGAGCCACACCCCAAATGCGACCCCGAATTTCGGCCCCAAAATGGACATATGGGATATGCGACGAATAATGCACCTGCCAAGTTTTGGGGGCATTTGGTGACGGTGGTATCCGACCGGAATTGCATGGGAGGGCTGTAGCTCGGGGTCGGCTGGCGAGCCACACACCCCCAAAATGCGACCCGAATTTCGGCCCCAAAATGGACATATGGCATTGATATGCGACGAATAATGCACCTGCCAAGTTTGGGGCATTTGGTGACGGTGGTATCCGACCGGAATTGCATGGGAGGGCTGTAGCTCGGGGTCGGCTGGCGAGCCACACCCCCAAAATGCGACCCGAATTTCGCCCCAAAATGGACATGGCATTGATATGCGACGAATAATGCACCTGCAAGTTTGGGGGCATGAATCCGACCGGAATTGCATGGGAGGGCTGTAGCTCGGGTCGGCTGGCGAGCCACACACCCCCAAAATGCGACCCGAATTTCGGCCCCAAAATGGACATATGCATTGATATGCGACGAATAATGCACCTGCCAAGTTTGGGGGCATTTGGTGACGGTGGTATCCGACCGGAATTGCATGGGAGGGCTGTAGCTCGGGGTCGGCTGGCGAGCCACACCCCCAAAATGCGACCCCGAATTTCGGCCCCAAAATGGACATATGGCATTGATATGCGACGAATAATGCACCTGCCAAGTTTGGGGCATTTGTGACGTATTCCGACCGGAATTGCATGGGAGGGCTGTAGCTCGGGGTCGGCTGGCGAGCCACACACCCCAAAATGCGACCCCGAATTTCGGCCCCAAAATGGACATATGGCATTGATATGCGACGAATAATGCACCTGCCAAGTTTGGGGCATTTGGTGACGGTGGTATCCGACCGGAATTGCATGGAGGGCTGTAGCTCGGGTCGGCTGGCGAGCCCCAAAATGCGACCCCGAATTTCGGCCCCAAAATGGACATATGGCATTGATATGCGACGAATAATGCACCTGCCAAGTTTGGGGGCATTTGGTGACGGTGGTATCCGACCGGAATTGCATGGGAGGGCTGTAGCTCGGGTCGGCTGGCGAGCCACAACCCCCCAAAATGCGACCCGAATTTCGGCCCCAAAATGGACATATGGCATTGATATGCGACGAATAATGCACCTGCCAAGTTTTGGGGCATTTGTGACGGTGGTATCCGACCGGAATTGCGGAGGGCTGTAGCTCGGGTCGGCTGGCGAGCCACACCCCAAAATGCGACCCGAATTTCGGCCCCAAAATGGACATATGGCATTGATATGCGACGAATAATGCACCTGCCAAGTTTGGGGGCATTTGGTGACGGTGGTATTCCGACCGGAATTGCATGGGAGGGCTGTAGCTCGGGGTCGGCTGGCGAGCCACACACCCCCAAAATGCGACCCGAATTTCGGCCCCAAAATGGACATATGGCATTGATATGCGACGAATAATGCACCTGCCAAGTTTGGGGCATTTGTGTGGTATCCGACCGGAATTGCATGGGAGGGCTGTAGCTCGGGGTCGGCTGGCGAGCCACACACCCCCAAAATGCGACCCGAATTTCGGCCCCAAAATGGACATATGGCATTGATATGCGACGAATAATGCACCTGCCAAGTTTGGGGCATTTGGTGACGGTGTATTCCGACCGGAATTGCATGGGAGGGCTGTAGCTCGGGGTCGGCTGGCGAGCCACACCCCAAAATGCGACCCGAATTTCGGCCCAAAATGGACATATGGCATTGATATGCGACGAATAATGCACCTGCCAAGTTTGGGGGCATTTGTGACGGTGGTATCCGACCGGAATTGCATGGGAGGGCTGTAGCTCGGGGTCGGCTGGCGAGCCACACCCCCAAAATGCGACCCCGAATTTCGGCCCCAAAATGGACATATGGCATTGATATGCGACGAATAATGCACCTGCCAAGTTTGGGGGCATTTGTGATGGTGTATTCCGACCGGAATTGCATGGAGGGCTGTAGCTCGGGGTCGGCTCCAAAATGCGACCCGAATTTCGGCCCCAAAATGGACATATGGCATTGATATGCGACGAATAATGCACCTGCCAAGTTTGGGGCATTTGTGACGGTGGTATCCGACCGGAATTGCATGGAGGGCTGTAGCTCGGGTCGGCTGGCGAGCACACACCCCCAAAATGCGACCCGAATTTCGGCCCCAAAATGGACATATGGCATTGATATGCGACGAATAATGCACCTGCCAAGTTTGGGGCATTTGGTGACGGTGGTATCCGGACCGGAATTGCATGGAGGGCTGTAGCTCGGGTCGGCTGGCGAGCCACACCCCCAAATGCGACCCCGAATTTCGGCCCAAAATGGACATATGGCATTGATATGCGACGAATAATGCACCTGCCAAGTTTGGGGCATTTGGTGACGGTGGTATCCGACCGGAATTGCATGGGGGCTGTAGCTCGGTCGGCTGGCGAGCCCAACCCCCAAAATGCGACCCGAATTTCGGCCCCAAAATGGACATATGGCATTGATATGCGACGAATAATGCACCTGCCAAGTTTGGGGGCATTTGTGACGGGTATTCCGACCGGAATTGCATGGGAGGGCTGTAGCTCGGGGTCGGCTGGCGAGCCACACACCCCCAAAATGCGACCCCGAATTTCGGCCCCAAAATGGACATATGGCATTGATATGCGACGAATAATGCACCTGCCAAGTTTGGGGGCATTTGGTGAGTATCCGACCGGAATTGCATGGGAGGGCTGTAGCTCGGTCGGCTGGCGAGCCACACCCCAAAATGCGACCCGAATTTCGGCCCAAAATGGACATATGGCATTGATATGCGACGAATAATGCACCTGCCAAGTTTGGGGGCATTTGGTGACGGTGGTATTCCGACCGGAATTGCATGGGAGGGCTGTAGCTCGGGTCGGCTGGCGAGCCACCCCCAAAATGCGACCCCGAATTTCGGCCCCAAAATGGACATATGGCATTGATATGCGACGAATAATGCACCTGCCAAGTTTGGGGCATTTGTGACGGTGGTATCCGACCGGAATTGCATGGGAGGCTGTAGCTCGGGGTCGGCTGGCGAGCCACACACCCCCAAAATGCGACCCGAATTTCGGCCCCAAAATGGACATATGGCATTGATATGCGACGAATAATGCACCTGCCAAGTTTGGGGGCATTTGGTGACGGTGGTATCCGACCGGAATTGCATGGGAGGGCTGTAGCTCGGGGTCGGCTGGCGAGCCACACACCCCAAAATGCGACCCCGAATTTCGGCCCCAAAATGGACATATGGCATTGATATGCGACGAATAATGCACCTGCCAAGTTTGGGGCATTTGGTGACGGTGGTATCCGGACCGGAATTGCATGGAGGGCTGTAGCTCGGGTCGGCTGGCGAGCCACACACCCCCAAAATGCGACCCCGAATTTCGGCCCCAAAATGGACATATGGCATTGATATGCGACGAATAATGCACCTGCCAAGTTTTGGGGCATTTGGTGAGTATCCGACCGGAATTGCATGGGAGGGCTGTAGCTCGGGGTCGGCTGGCGAGCCACACCCCCAAAATGCGACCCCGAATTTCGGCCCCAAAATGGACATATGGCATTGATATGCGACGAATAATGCACCTGCCAAGTTTGGGGCATTTTGTGACGGTGGTATGGAATTGCATGGGAGGGCTGTAGCTCGGGGTCGGCTGGCGAGCCACACACCCCCAAAATGCGACCCCGAATTTCGGCCCCAAAATGGACATATGGCATTGATATGCGACGAATAATGCACCTGCCAAGTTTGGGGCATTTGTGACGGTGGTATCCGACCGGAATTGCATGGGAGGGCTGTAGCTCGGGTCGGCTGGCGAGCCACACCCAAATGCGACCCGAATTTCGGCCCCAAAATGGACATATGGCATTGATATGCGACGAATAATGCACCTGCCAAGTTTGGGGGCATTTTGGTGGTGGTATCCGACCGGAATTGCATGGGAGGGCTGTAGCTCGGGTCGGCTGGCGAGCCACACACCCCCAAAATGCGACCCCGAATTTCGGCCCCAAAATGGACATATGGCATTGATATGCGACGAATAATGCACCTGCCAAGTTTGGGGGCATTTGGTGACGGTGGTATCCGACCGGAATTGCATGGAGGGCTGTAGCTCGGGTCGGCTGGCGAGCCACACACCCCCAAAATGCGACCCGAATTTCGGCCCCAAAATGGACATATGGCATTGATATGCGACGAATAATGCACCTGCCAAGTTTGGGGCATTTGGTGACGGTGGTATCCGACCGGAATTGCATGGGAGGGCTGTAGCTCGGGTCGGCTGGCGAGCCACACACCCCCAAAATGCGACCCCGAATTTCGGCCCAAAATGGACATATGGCATTGATATGCGACGAATAATGCACCTGCCAAGTTTGGGGGCATTTGGTGACGGTGGTATCCGACCGGAATTGCATGGGAGGGGTAGCTCGGGGTCGGCTGGCGAGCCACACCCCCCAAAATGCGACCCGAATTTCGGCCCCAAAATGGACATATGGCATTGATATGCGACGAATAATGCACCTGCCAAGTTTGGGGGCATTTGTGACGGTGGTATCCGACCGGAATTGCATGGGAGGGCTGTAGCTCGGGGTCGGCTGGCGAGCCACACCCCCAAAATGCGACCCGAATTTCGGCCCCAAAATGGACATATGGCATTGATATGCGACGAATAATGCACCTGCCAAGTTTGGGGGCATTTGTGACGGTGGTATCCGACCGGAATTGCATGGGAGGGCTGTAGCTCGGGTCGGCTGGCGAGCCACACCCCCAAAATGCGACCCCGAATTTCGGCCCCAAAATGGACATATGGCATTGATATGCGACGAATAATGCACCTGCCAAGTTTGGGGGCATTTGGTGACGGTGGTATTCCGACCGGAATTGCATGGGAGGCTGTAGCTCGGGTCGGCTGGCGAGCCACACACCCCCAAAATGCGACCCCGAATTTCGGCCCCAAAATGGACATATGGCATTGATATGCGACGAATAATGCACCTGCCAAGTTTGGGGGCATTTGGTGACGGTGGTATCCGGAATTGCATGAGGGCTGTAGCTCGGGGTCGGCTGGCGAGCCACACCCCCAAAATGCGACCCGAATTTCGGCCCCAAAATGGAATATGGCATTGATATGCGACGAATAATGCACCTGCCAAGTTTGGGGCATTTGGTGACGTGGTATCCGACCGAATTGCATGGAGGGCTGTAGCTCGGGGTCGGCTGGCGAGCCACACCCCCCAAAATGCGACCCGAATTTCGGCCCCAAAATGGACATATGGCATTGATATGCGACGAATAATGCACCTGCCAAGTTTGGGGCATTTGTGACGGTGTATTCGACCGGAATTGCATGGGAGGGCTGTAGCTCGGGTCGGCTGGCGAGCCACACCCCAAATGCGACCCGAATTTCGGCCCCAAAATGGACATATGGCATTGATATGCGACGAATAATGCACCTGCCAGTTTGGGGGCATTTGGTGACGGTGGTATTCCGACCGGAATTGCATGGGAGGCTGTAGCTCGGGTCGGCTGGCGAGCCACACACCCCAAAATGCGACCCCGAATTTCGGCCCCAAATGGACATATGGCATTGATATGCGACGAATAATGCACCTGCCAAGTTTGGGGGCATTTGGTGACGGTGGTATTCCGACCGGAATTGCATGGGAGGCTGTAGCTCGGGTCGGCTGGCGAGCCACACACCCCCAAATGCGACCCGAATTTCGGCCCAAAATGGACATATGCATTGATATGCGACGAATAATGCACCTGCCAAGTTGGGGGCATTTGTGATGGTGGTATTCCGACCCGAATTGCATGGGAGGGCTGTAGCTCGGGTCGGCTGGCGAGCCACAACCCCCCAAAACGCGACCCCGAATTTCGGCCCCAAAATGGACATATGGCATTGATTGCGACGAATAATGCACCTGCCAAGTTTGGGGGCATTTGGTGATGGTGGTATTCCGACCGAATTGCATGGGGGGCTGTAGCTCGGGTCGGCTGGCGAGCCACAACCCCCCAAAATGCGACCCCGAATTTCGGCCCAAAATGGACATATGGCATTGATTTGCGACGAATAATGCACCTGCCAAGTTTGGGGGGCATTTGTGACGGTGGTATTCCGACCGGAATTGCATGGGAGGGCTGTAGCTCGGGTCGGCTGCGAGCCACAACCCCCCAAAATGCGACCCGGAATTTCGGCCCCAAAATGGACATATGGCATTGATTTGCGACGAATAATGCACCTGCCAAGTTTGGGGGCATTTGTGATGGTGGTATTCGACCGAATTGCATGGGAGGGCTGTAGCCGGGGTCGGCTGGCGAGCCACAACCCCCCAAAATGCGACCCCGAATTTCGGCCCCAAAATGGACATATGGCATTGATTTGCGACGAATAATGCACCTGCCAAGTTTGGGGGCATTTGGTGACGGTGGTATTCGACCGAATTGCATGGGAGGGCTGTAGCTCGGGTCGGCTGGCGAGCCACAACCCCCAAAATGCGACCCGAATTTCGGCCCCAAAATGGACATATGGCATTGATATGCGACGAATAATGCACCTGCCAAGTTTGGGGGGCATTTGGTGACGGTGGTATTCCGACCGAATTGCATGGGAGGGCTGTAGCTCGGGGTCGGCTGGCGAGCCACAACCCCCCAAAATGCGACCCCGAATTTCGGCCCAAAATGGACATATGGCATTGATATGCGACGAATAATGCACCTGCCAAGTTTGGGCATTTGGTGATGGTGGTATTCCGACCGAATTGCATGGGAGGGCTGTAGCTCGGGGTCGGCTGGCGAGGCCACAACCCCCAAAAATGCGACCCCGAATTTCGCCCCAAAATGGACATATGGCATTGATATGCGACGAAATAGCACCTGCCAAGTTTGGGGGCATTTGGTGATGGTGGTATTCGACCGAATTGCATGGGAGGGCTGTAGCTCGGGTCGGCTGGCGAGCCACAACCCCCAAAAATGCGACCCCGAATTCGGCGCCCAAAATGGACATATGGCATTGATTTGCGACGAT
This sequence comes from Eudorina sp. 2006-703-Eu-15, assembly GCA_003117195.1. Lineage (NCBI taxonomy): Eukaryota > Viridiplantae > Chlorophyta > Chlorophyceae > Chlamydomonadales > Volvocaceae > Eudorina > Eudorina sp. 2006-703-Eu-15. The sequence continues at coordinate 12,901 of BDSI01000418.1, forward strand.
AATGCACCTGCCAAGTTTGGGGGCATTTGGTGATGGTGGTATTCCGACCGGAATTGCATGGGAGGGCTGTAGCTCGGGGTCGGCTTGGCGAGCCACAACCCCCCAAATGCGACCCCCGAATTTCGGCCCCAAAATGGACATATGGCATTGATTGCGACGAATAATGCACCTGCCAAGTTTGGGGGCATTTGGTGATGGTATTCCGACCGGAATTGCATGGGAGGGCTGTAGCTCAGGGTCGGCTGGCCAGCCAAACCCCCAAAATGCGACCCCGAATTTCGGCCCCAAAATGGACATATGGCATTGATATGCGACGAATAATGCACCTGCCAAGTTTGGGGCATTTGGTGATGGTGGTATTCCGACCGGAATTGCATGGGAGGGCTGTAGCTCGGGTCGGCTGGCGATCACCCCCAAAATGCGACCCCGAATTTCGGCCCAAAAATGGACATATGGCATTGATATGCGACGAATAATGCACCTGCCAAGTTTGGGGCATTTGGTGATGGTGGTATTCCGACCGGAATTGCATGGGAGGGCTGTAGCTCGGGGTCGGCTGGCGAGCCACAACCCCCAAAATGCGACCCCGAATTTCGGCCCAAAATGGACATATGGCATTGATATGCGACGAATAATGCACCTGCCAAGTTTGGGGGGCATTTGGTGATGGTGGTATTCGACCGGAATTGCATGGGAGGGCTGTAGCTCAGGGTCGGCTGGCGATCCACCCCAAAATGCGACCCCGAATTTCGGCCCCAAAATGGACATATGGCATTGATATGCGACGAATAATGCACCTGCCAAGTTTGGGGGCATTTGGTGATGGTGGTATTCCGACCGGAATTGCATGGGAGGGCTGTAGCTCGGGGTCGCTGGCGATCCACCCCCAAAACGCGACCCCGAATTTCGGCCCCAAAATGGACATATGGCATTGATATGCGACGAATAATGCACCTGCCAAGTTTGGGGGCATTTGTGATGGTGGTATTCCGACCGGAATTGCATGGGAGGGCTGTAGCTCGGGTCGGCTGGCGAGCCACAACCCCCAAAAATGCGACCCCGAATTTCGGCCCCAAAATGGACATATGGCATTGATATGCGACGAATAATGCACCTGCCAAGTTTGGGGGCATTTGGTGATGGTGGTATTCCGACCGGAATTGCATGGGAGGGCTGTAGCTCAGGGTCGGCTGGCGAGCACAACCCCAAAATGCGACCCCGAATTTCGGCCCCAAAATGGACATATGGCATTGATATGCGACGAATAATGCACCTGCCAAGTTTGGGGGGCATTTGGTGATGGTGGTATTCCGACCGAATTGCATGGGAGGGCTGTAGCTCGGGTCGGCTGGCGAGCCACAACCCCCAAAATGCGACCCCCGAATTTCGGCCCCAAAATGGACATATGGCATTGATATGCGACGAATAATGCACCTGCCAAGTTTGGGGGCATTTGGTGATGGTGGTATTCCGACCGGAATTGCATGGGAGGGCTGTAGCTTGGGGTCGGCTGGCGATGCACCCCCAAAACGCGACCCCGAATTTCGGCCCCAAAATGGACATATGGCATTGATATGCGACGAATAATGCACCTGCCAAGTTTGGGGGGCATTTGGTGATGGTGGTATTCCGACCGGAATTGCATGGGAGGGCTGTAGCTCGGGGTCGGCTGGCGAGCCACAACCCCCAAATGCGACCCCGAATTTCGGCCCCAAAATGGACATATGGCATTGATATGCGACGAATAATGCACCTGCCAAGTTTGGGGGCATTTGGTGATGGTGGTATTCCTACCGGAATTGCATGGGAGGGCTGTAGCTCAGGGTCGGCTGGCGATCCACCCCCAAAACGCGTCCCCGAATTTCGGCCCGAAAATGGACATATGGCATTGATAATGCGACGAATAATGCACCTGCCAAGTTTGGGGGCATTTGGTGATGATGGTATTCCGACCGGAATTGCATGGGAGGGCTGTAGCTCAGGGTCGGCTGGCGAGCCACAACCCCCCAAAACGCGACCCGAATTCGGCCCCAAAATGGACATATGGCATTGATATGCGACGAATAATGCACCTGCCAAGTTTGGGGGCATTTGGTGATGGTGGTATTCCGACCGGAATTGCATGGGAGGGCTGTAGGTCGGGGTCGGCTGGCGAGCCACAACCCCGCAAAATGCGACCCCGAATTTCGGCCCCCAAAATGGACATATGGCATTGATATGCGACGAATAATGCACCTGCAAGTTTGGGGGCATTTGGTGATGGTGGTATTCGACCGGAATTGCATGGGAGGGCTGTAGGCTCGGGGTCGGCTGGCGAGTCACAACCCCCCAAAATGCGACCCGAATTTCGGCCCCAAAATGGACATATGGCATTGATATGCGACGAATAATGCACCTGCCAAGTTTGGGGGCATTTGTGATGGTGGTATTCCGACCGGAATTGCATGGGAGGGCTGTAGCTCGGGGTCGGCTGGCGATGCCACAACCCCCAAAATGCGACCCCGAATTTCGGCCCCAAAATGGACATATGGCATTGATATGCGACGAATAATGCACCTGCCAAGTTTGGGGCATTTGGTGATGGTGGTATTCCGACCGGAATTGCATGGGAGGGCTGTAGCTCAGGGTCGGCTGGCGAGCCACAACCCCCCAAAATGCGACCCGAATTTCGGCCCCAAAATGGACATATGGCATTGATATGCGACGAATAATGCACCTGCCAAGTTTGGGGGCATTTGGTGATGGTGGTATTCCGACCGGAATTGCATGGGAGGGCTGTAGCTCAGGGTCGGCTGGCGAGCCACAACCCCCAAAATGCGACCCCGAATTTCGGCCCAAAATGGACATATGGCATTGATATGCGACGAATAATGCACCTGCCAAGTTTGGGGGCATTTGGTGATGGTGGTATTCCGACCGGAATTGCATGGGAGGGCTGTAGCTCGGGGTCGGCTGGCGATGCCACCCCCAAAACGCGACCCCGAATTCGGCCCAAAATGGACATATGGCATTGATATGCGACGAATAATGCACCTGCCAAGTTTGGGGGCATTTGGTGATGGTGGTATTCCGACCGGAATTGCATGGGAGGGCTGTAGCTCGGGTCGGCTGGCGAGCCACAACCCCCCAAAATGCGACCCCGAATTTCGGCCCCAAAAATGGACATATGGCATTGATTTGCGACGAATAATGCACCTGCCAAGTTTGGGGGCATTTGGTGACGGTGGTATTCCGACCGGAATTGCATGGGAGGGCTGTAGCTCAGGGTCGGCTGCGAGCCACAACCCCCCAAAATGCGACCCCGAATTTCGGCCCCAAAATGGACATATGGCATTGATATGCGACGAATAATGCACCTGCCAAGTTTGGGGGCATTTGGTGATGGTGGTATTCCGACCGGAATTGCATGGGAGGGCTGTAGCTCAGGGTCGGCTGGCCAGCCACAACCCCCCCAAAATGAGACCCCGAATTTCGGCCCCAAAATGAACATATGGCATTGATATGCGACGACTAATGGCACCTGCCAAGTTTGGGGCATTTGGTGATGGTGGTATTCCGACCGGAATTGCATGGGAGGGCTGTAGCTTGGGGTCGGCTGCGATGCACCCCCCAAAACGCGACCCCCGAATTTCGGCCCAAAATGGACATATGGCATTGATATGCGACGAATAATGCACCTGCCAAGTTTGGGGGCATTTGTGATGGTGGTATTCCGACCGAATTGCATGGGAGGGCTGTAGGTCGGGGTCGGCTGGCGAGGCACAACCCCCCCAAAATGCGACCCGAATTTCGGCCCGCAAAATGGACATATGGCATTGATATGCGACGAATAATGCACCTGCCAAGTTTGGGGCATTTGGTGATGGTGGTATTCCGACCGGAATTGCATGGGAGGGCTGTAGCTCAGGGTCGGCTGGCGAGCCACAACCCCCAAAAAAGAATTTCGGCCCCAAAAATGGACATATGGCATTGATATGCGACGAATAATGCACCTGCCAAGTTTGGGGCATTTGGTGATGGTGGTATTCCGACCGAATTGCATGGGAGGGCTGTAGGTCGGGGTCGGCTGGCGAGCACAACCCGCCAAATGCGACCCCGAATTTCGGCCCCAAAATGGACATATGGCATTGATATGGCGACGAATAATGCACCTGCCAAGTTTGGGGGCATTTGGTGATGGTGGTATTCCGACCGGAATTGCATGGAGGGCTGTAGCTCGGGGTCGGCTGCGATCCACCCCCCAAAAAGCGAGCCCGAATTTCGGCCCAAATGGACATATGGCATTGATATGCGACGAATAATGCACCTGCCAAGTTTGGGGGGCATTTGGTGATGATGGTATTCCGACGGAATTGCATGGAGGGCTGTAGCTCAGGGTCGCTGCGAGCCACAACCCCCCAAAATGCGACCCCGAATTTCGGCCCAAAATGGCATATGGCATTGATATGCGACGAATAATGCACCTGCCAAAAGTTTGGGGGCATTTGGTGACGGTGGTATTCCGACCGGAATTGCATGGGAGGGCTGTAGCTCGGGGTCGGCTGGCGAGCCACAACCCCCAAAATGCGACCCGAATTTCGGCCCAAAAATGGACATATGGCATTGATATGCGACGAATAATGCACCTGCCAAGTTTGGGGGCATTTGGTGATGGTGGTATTCCGACCCGAATTGCATGGGAGGGCTGTAGCTCGGGGTCGGCTGGCGAGCCACAACCCCCCAAAAATGCGACCCCGAATTTCGGCCCCAAAATGGACATATGGCATTGATATGCGACGAATAATGCACCTGCCAAGTTTGGGGGCATTTGGTGATGGTGGTATTCCGACCGAATTGCATGGGAGGGCTGTAGCTCGGGGTCGGCTGGCGAGCCACAACCCCCCAAAATGCGACCCCGAATTTCGGCCCAAAATGGACATATGGCATTGATTTGCGACGAATAATGCACCTGCCAAGTTTGGGGCATTTGGTGACGGTGGTATTCCGACCGAATTGCATGGGAGGGCTGTAGCTCGGGGTCGGCTGGCGAGCCACAACCCCCAAAATGCGACCCCGAATTTCGGCCCCCAAAATGGACATATGGCATTGATTTGCGACGAATAATGCACCTGCCAAGTTTGGGGGCATTTGGTGACGGTGGTATTCCGACCGGAATTGCATGGGAGGGCTGTAGCTCGGGGTCGGCTGGCGAGCCACAACCCCCAAAAATGCGACCCCGAATTTCGGCCCCAAAATGGACATATGGCATTGATATGCGACGAATAATGCACCTGCCAAGTTTGGGGGCATTTGGTGATGGTGGTATTCCGACCCGAATTGCATGGGAGGGCTGTAGCTCGGGTCGGCTGGCGAGCCACAACCCCCCAAAATGCGACCCCGAATTTCGGCCCCAAAATGGACATATGGCATTGATATGCGACGAATAATGCACCTGCCAAGTTTGGGGGCATTTGGTGATGGTGGTATTCCGACCGAATTGCATGGGAGGGCTGTAGCTCGGGTCGGCTGGCGAGCCACAACCCAAATGCGACCCCGAATTTCGGCCCCAAAATGGACATATGGCATTGATATGCGACGAATAATGCACCTGCCAAGTTTGGGGGCATTTGGTGATGGGTGTATTCCGACCCGAATTGCATGGGAGGGCTGTAGCTCGGGGTCGGCTGGCGAGCCACAACCCCCAAAATGCGACCCCGAATTTCGGCCCCAAAATGGACATATGGCATTGATTTGCGACGAATAATGCACCTGCCAAGTTTGGGGGCATTTGGTGATGGTGGTATTCCGACCCGAATTGCATGGGAGGGCTGTAGCTCGGGGTCGGCTGGCGAGCCACAACCCCCCAAAATGCGACCCCGAATTTCGGCCCCAAAATGGACATATGGCATTGATTTGCGACGAATAATGCACCTGCCAAGTTTGGGGGCATTTGGTGACGGTGGTATTCCGACCGAATTGCATGGGAGGGCTGTAGCTCGGGTCGGCTGGCGAGCCACAACCCCCAAAATGCGACCCCGAATTTCGGCCCCAAAATGGACATATGGCATTGATATGCGACGAAAATGCACCTGCCAAGTTTGGGGGCATTTGGTGACGGTGGTATTCCGACCGAATTGCATGGGAGGGCTGTAGCTCGGGTCGGCTGGCGAGCCACAACCCCCCAAAATGCGACCCGAATTTCGGCCCCAAAATGGACATATGGCATTGATATGCGACGAATAATGCACCTGCCAAGTTTGGGGGCATTTGGTGATGGTGGTATTCCGACCGAATTGCATGGGAGGGCTGTAGCTCGGGGTCGGCTGGCGAGCCACAACCCCCCAAAATGCGACCCGAATTTCGGCCCCAAAATGGACATATGGCATTGATATGCGACGAATAATGCACCTGCCAAGTTTGGGGGCATTTGGTGATGGTGGTATTCCGACCGGAATTGCATGGGAGGGCTGTAGCTCGGGTCGGCTGGCGAGCACAACCCCCAAAATGCGACCGAATTTCGGCCCCAAAATGGACATATGGCATTGATATGCGACGAATAATGCACCTGCCAAGTTTGGGGGCATTTGGTGATGGTGGTATTCCGACCGAATTGCATGGGAGGGCTGTAGCTCGGGGTCGGCTGGCGAGCACAACCCCCAAAATGCGACCCCGAATTTCGGCCCCAAAATGGACATATGGCATTGATTTGCGACGAATAATGCACCTGCCAAGTTTGGGGCATTTGGTGATGGTGGTATTCCGACCGGAATTGCATGGGAGGGCTGTAGCTCGGGGTCGGCTGGCGAGCCACAACCCCCCAAAATGCGACCCCGAATTTCGGCCCCAAAATGGACATATGGCATTGATATGCGACGAATAATGCACCTGCCAAGTTTGGGGGCATTTGGTGATGGTGGTATTCCGACCCGAATTGCATGGGAGGGCTGTAGCTCGGGTCGGCTGGCGAGCCACAACCCCCCAAAATGCGACCCCGAATTTCGGCCCCAAAATGGACATATGGCATTGATTTGCGACGAATAATGCACCTGCCAAGTTTGGGGGCATTTGGTGACGGTGGTATTCCGACCGGAATTGCATGGGAGGGCTGTAGCTCGGGTCGGCTGGCGAGCCACAACCCCCAAAATGCGACCCCGAATTTCGGCCCCAAAATGGACATATGGCATTGATATGCGACGAATAATGCACCTGCCAAGTTTGGGGGCATTTGGTGATGGTATTCCGACCGGAATTGCATGGGAGGGCTGTAGCTCGGGGTCGGCTGGCGAGCCACAACCCCCCAAAATGCGACCCGAATTTCGGCCCCAAAATGGACATATGGCATTGATATGCGACGAATAATGCACCTGCCAAGTTTGGGGGCATTTGGTGATGGTGGTATTCCGACCCGAATTGCATGGGAGGGCTGTAGCTCGGGGTCGGCTGGCGAGCCACAACCCCCAAAATGCGACCCCGAATTTCGGCCCAAAATGGACATATGGCATTGATATGCGACGAATAATGCACCTGCCAAGTTTGGGGGCATTTGTGATGGTGGTATTCCGACCGAATTGCATGGAGGGCTGTAGCTCGGGGTCGGCTGGCGAGCCACAACCCCCCAAAATGCGACCCCGAATTTCGGCCCCAAAATGGACATATGGCATTGATATGCGACGAATAATGCACCTGCCAAGTTTGGGGGCATTTGGTGATGGTGGTATTCCGACCCGAATTGCATGGGAGGGCTGTAGCTCGGGTCGGCTGGCGAGCACAACCCCCCAAAATGCGACCCCCGAATTTCGGCCCCAAAATGGACATATGGCATTGATATGCGACGAATAATGCACCTGCCAAGTTTGGGGCATTTGGTGACGGTGGTATTCCGACCGAATTGCATGGGAGGGCTGTAGCTCGGGTCGGCTGGCGAGCAACCCCCCCAAAATGCGACCCCGAATTTCGGCCCCAAAATGGACATATGGCATTGATTTGCGACGAATAATGCACCTGCCAAGTTTGGGGGCATTTGGTGATGGTGGTATTCCGACCGGAATTGCATGGGAGGGCTGTAGCTCGGGTCGGCTGGCGAGCCACAACCCCCAAAATGCGACCGAATTTCGGCCCCAAAATGGACATATGGCATTGATTTGCGACGAATAATGCACCTGCCAAGTTTGGGGGCATTTGGTGACGGTGGTATTCCGACCGGAATTGCATGGGAGGGCTGTAGCTCGGGGTCGGCTGGCGAGCCACAACCCCCAAAATGCGACCCCGAATTTCGGCCCCAAAATGGACATATGGCATTGATATGCGACGAATAATGCACCTGCCAAGTTTGGGGGCATTTGGTGATGGTGGTATTCCGACCCGAATTGCATGGGAGGGCTGTAGCTCGGGTCGGCTGGCGAGCCACAACCCCCAAAAATGCGACCCCCGAATTTCGGCCCCAAAATGGACATATGGCATTGATTTGCGACGAATAATGCACCTGCCAAGTTTGGGGGCATTTGGTGACGGTGGTATTCCGACCGGAATTGCATGGGAGGGCTGTAGCTCGGGGTCGGCTGGCGAGCCACAACCCCCCAAAATGCGACCCGAATTTCGGCCCCAAAATGGACATATGGCATTGATATGCGACGAATAATGCACCTGCCAAGTTTGGGGGCATTTGGTGATGGTGGTATTCCGACCGAATTGCATGGGAGGGCTGTAGCTCGGGGTCGGCTGGCGAGCCACAACCCCCAAAATGCGACCCCGAATTTCGGCCCCAAAATGGACATATGGCATTGATATGCGACGAATAATGCACCTGCCAAGTTTGGGGGCATTTGGTGATGGTGGTATTCCGACCCGAATTGCATGGGAGGGCTGTAGCTCGGGGTCGGCTGGCGAGCCACAACCCCCAAAATGCGACCCCAATTTCGGCCCCAAAATGGACATATGGCATTGATATTAATGCACCTGCCAAGTTGGGGGCATTTGTGATGGTATTCCGACCGAATTGCATGGGAGGGCTGTAGCTCGGGTCGGCTGGCGAGCCACAACCCCCCCAAAATGCGACCCCGAATTTCGGCCCCAAAATGGACATATGGCATTGATTTGCGACGAATAATGCACCTGCCAAGTTTGGGGGCATTTGTGACGGTGGTATTCCGACCGAATTGCATGGGAGGGCTGTAGCTCGGGGTCGGCTGGCGAGCACAACCCCCCAAAATGCGACCCCGAATTTCGGCCCAAAAATGGACATATGGCATTGATTTGCGACGAATAATGCACCTGCCAAGTTTGGGGGCATTTGGTGACGGTGGTATTCCGACCGGAATTGCATGGGAGGGCTGTAGCTCGGGTCGGCTGGCGAGCCACAACCCCCCAAAATGCGACCCCGAATTTCGGCCCCAAAATGGACATATGGCATTGATATGCGACGAATAATGCACCTGCCAAGTTTGGGGGCATTTGGTGATGGTGGTATTCCGACCCGAATTGCATGGGAGGGCTGTAGCTCGGGGTCGGCTGGCGAGCCACAACCCCCAAAATGCGACCCCGAATTTCGGCCCCAAAATGGACATATGGCATTGATTTGCGACGAATAATGCACCTGCCAAGTTTGGGGGCATTTGGTGACGGTGGTATTCCGACCCGAATTGCATGGGAGGGCTGTAGCTCGGGTCGGCTGGCGAGCCACAACCCCCAAAATGCGACCCCCGAATTTCGGCCCCAAAATGGACATATGGCATTGATTTGCGACGAATAATGCACCTGCCAAGTTTGGGGCATTTGGTGACGGTGGTATTCCGACCGAATTGCATGGGAGGGCTGTAGCTCGGGTCGGCTGGCGAGCCACAACCCCCCAAAATGCGACCCCGAATTTCGGCCCCAAAATGGACATATGGCATTGATATGCGACGAATAATGCACCTGCCAAGTTTGGGGGCATTTGGTGATGGTGGTATTCCGACCGAATTGCATGGGAGGGCTGTAGCTCGGGGTCGGCTGGCGAGCACAACCCCCAAAATGCGACCCCGAATTTCGGCCCCAAAATGGACATATGGCATTGATGCGACGAATAATGCACCTGCCAAGTTTGGGGGCATTTGGTGACGGTGGTATTCCGACCGAATTGCATGGGAGGGCTGTAGCTCGGGGTCGGCTGGCGAGCCACAACCCCCCAAAATGCGACCCGAATTTCGGCCCCAAAATGGACATATGGCATTGATTTGCGACGAATAATGCACCTGCCAAGTTTGGGGGCATTTGGTGACGGTGGTATTCCGACCGGAATTGCATGGGAGGGCTGTAGCTCGGGGTCGGCTGGCGAGCCACAACCCCCCAAAATGCGACCCCGAATTTCGGCCCCAAAATGGACATATGGCATTGATATGCGACGAATAATGCACCTGCCAAGTTTGGGGGCATTTGGTGATGGTGGTATTCCGACCGAATTGCATGGGAGGGCTGTAGCTCGGGTCGGCTGGCGAGCCACAACCCCCAAAATGCGACCCCCGAATTTCGGCCCCAAAATGGACATATGGCATTGATTTGCGACGAATAATGCACCTGCCAAGTTTGGGGGCATTTGTGATGGTGGTATTCCGACCGAATTGCATGGGAGGGCTGTAGCTCGGGGTCGGCTGGCGAGCCACAACCCCCCAAAATGCGACCCCCGAATTTCGGCCCAAAAAATGGACATATGGCATTGATTTGCGACGAATAATGCACCTGCCAAGTTTGGGGGCATTTGGTGACGGTGGTATTCCGACCGGAATTGCATGGGAGGGCTGTAGCTCGGGGTCGGCTGGCGAGCCACAACCCCCAAAATGCGACCCCGAATTTCGGCCCCAAAATGGACATATGGCATTGATATGCGACGAATAATGCACCTGCCAAGTTTGGGGGCATTTGTGATGGTGGTATTCCGACCCGAATTGCATGGGAGGGCTGTAGCTCGGGTCGGCTGGCGAGCCAACCCCCAAAATGCGACCCCGAATTTCGGCCCCAAAATGGACATATGGCATTGATATGCGACGAATAATGCACCTGCCAAGTTTGGGGCATTTGGTGATGGTGGTATTCCGACCGAATTGCATGGGAGGGCTGTAGCTCGGGGTCGGCTGGCGAGCCACAACCCCCAAAATGCGACCCGAATTTCGGCCCCAAAATGGACATATGGCATTGATTTGCGACGAATAATGCACCTGCCAAGTTTGGGGGCATTTGGTGACGGTGGTATTCCGACCGGAATTGCATGGGAGGGCTGTAGCTCGGGTCGGCTGGCGAGCCACAACCCCCAAAATGCGACCCCGAATTTCGGCCCCAAAATGGACATATGGCATTGATTTGCGACGAATAATGCACCTGCCAAGTTTGGGGGCATTTGGTGATGGTGGTATTCCGACCCGAAATTGCATGGGAGGGCTGTAGCTCGGGTCGGCTGGCGAGCCACAACCCCCCAAAATGCGACCCCGAATTTCGGCCCCCAAAATGGACATATGGCATTGATTTGCGACGAATAATGCACCTGCCAAGTTTGGGGGCATTTGGTGATGGTGGTATTCCGACCGAATTGCATGGGAGGGCTGTAGCTCGGGTCGGCTGGCGAGCCACAACCCCCCAAAATGCGACCCCGAATTTCGGCCCCAAAATGGACATATGGCATTGATTTGCGACGAATAATGCACCTGCCAAGTTTGGGGGCATTTGGTGACGGTGGTATTCCGACCGGAATTGCATGGGAGGGCTGTAGCTCGGGGTCGGCTGGCGAGCCACAACCCCCCAAAATGCGACCCGAATTTCGGCCCCAAAATGGACATATGGCATTGATATGCGACGAATAATGCACCTGCCAAGTTTGGGGGCATTTGGTGATGGTGGTATTCCGACCGAATTGCATGGGAGGGCTGTAGCTCGGGGTCGGCTGGCGAGCCACAACCCCCAAAATGCGACCCCGAATTTCGGCCCCAAAATGGACATATGGCATTGATATGCGACGAATAATGCACCTGCCAAGTTTGGGGGCATTTGGTGACGGTGGTATTCCGACCGAATTGCATGGGAGGGCTGTAGCTCGGGTCGGCTGGCGAGCCACAACCCCCCAAAATGCGACCCCGAATTTCGGCCCCAAAATGGACATATGGCATTGATTTGCGACGAATAATGCACCTGCCAAGTTTGGGGGCATTTGGTGACGGTGGTATTCCGACCCGAATTGCATGGGAGGGCTGTAGCTCGGGTCGGCTGGCGAGCCACAACCCCCAAAATGCGACCCCGAATTTCGGCCCCCAAAATGGACATATGGCATTGATTTGCGACGAATAATGCACCTGCCAAGTTTGGGGGCATTTGGTGACGGTGGTATTCCGACCGAAATTGCATGGGAGGGCTGTAGCTCGGGTCGGCTGGCGAGCCACAACCCCCCAAAATGCGACCCCGAATTTCGGCCCCAAAATGGACATATGGCATTGATATGCGACGAATAATGCACCTGCCAAGTTTGGGGGCATTTGGTGATGGTGGTATTCCGACCGAATTGCATGGGAGGGCTGTAGCTCGGGTCGGCTGGCGAGCACAACCCCCCAAAATGCGACCCCGAATTTCGGCCCCAAAATGGACATATGGCATTGATATGCGACGAATAATGCACCTGCCAAGTTTGGGGGCATTTGGTGACGGTGGTATTCCGACCGGAATTGCATGGGAGGGCTGTAGCTCGGGTCGGCTGGCGAGCCACAACCCCCCAAAATGCGACCCCCGAATTTCGGCCCCAAAATGGACATATGGCATTGATATGCGACGAATAATGCACCTGCCAAGTTTGGGGGCATTTGGTGATGGTGGTATTCCGACCGAATTGCATGGGAGGGCTGTAGCTCGGGTCGGCTGGCGAGCCACAACCCCCAAAAATGCGACCCCGAATTTCGGCCCCAAAATGGACATATGGCATTGATATGCGACGAATAATGCACCTGCCAAGTTTGGGGGCATTTGGTGATGGTGGTATTCCGACCGAATTGCATGGGAGGGCTGTAGCTCGGGGTCGGCTGGCGAGCCACAACCCCCAAAATGCGACCCCGAATTTCGGCCCCAAAATGGACATATGGCATTGATATGCGACGAATAATGCACCTGCCAAGTTTGGGGGCATTTGGTGATGGTGGTATTCCGACCGGAATTGCATGGGAGGGCTGTAGCTCGGGGTCGGCTGGCGAGCCACAACCCCCCAAAATGCGACCCGAATTTCGGCCCCAAAATGGACATATGGCATTGATATGCGACGAATAATGCACCTGCCAAGTTTGGGGGCATTTGGTGATGGTGGTATTCCGACCGAATTGCATGGGAGGGCTGTAGCTCGGGGTCGGCTGGCGAGCCAACCCCCCAAAATGCGACCCCGAATTTCGGCCCCAAAATGGACATATGGCATTGATATGCGACGAATAATGCACCTGCCAAGTTTGGGGGCATTTGGTGACGGTGGTATTCCGACCGAATTGCATGGGAGGGCTGTAGCTCGGGTCGGCTGGCGAGCCACAACCCCCCAAAATGCGACCCCCGAATTTCGGCCCCAAAATGGACATATGGCATTGATTGCGACGAAATATGCACCTGCCAAGTTTGGGGGCATTTGGTGATGGTGGTATTCCGACCGGAATTGCATGGGAGGGCTGTAGCTCGGGGTCGGCTGGCGAGCACAACCCCCCAAAATGCGACCCCGAATTTCGGCCCCAAAATGGACATATGGCATTGATTTGCGACGAATAATGCACCTGCCAAGTTTGGGGCATTTGGTGACGGTGGTATCCGACCGAATTGCATGGGAGGGCTGTAGCTCGGGTCGGCTGGCGAGCCACAACCCCCCAAAATGCGACCCCGAATTTCGGCCCCAAAATGGACATATGGCATTGATTTGCGACGAATAATGCACCTGCCAAGTTTGGGGCATTTGGTGACGGTGGTATTCCGACCGGAATTGCATGGGAGGGCTGTAGCTCGGGGTCGGCTGGCGAGCCACAACCCCCAAAATGCGACCCCGAATTTCGGCCCCAAAATGGACATATGGCATTGATATGCGACGAATAATGCACCTGCCAAGTTTGGGGCATTTGGTGACGGTGGTATTCCGACCGAATTGCATGGGAGGGCTGTAGCTCGGGTCGGCTGGCGAGCCACAACCCCCCAAAATGCGACCCCGAATTTCGGCCCCAAAATGGACATATGGCATTGATATGCGACGAATAATGCACCTGCCAAGTTTGGGGGCATTTGGTGATGGTGGTATTCCGACCGAATTGCATGGGAGGGCTGTAGCTCGGGGTCGGCTGGCGAGCCACAACCCCCCAAAATGCGACCCCCGAATTTCGGCCCCAAAATGGACATATGGCATTGATTTGCGACGAATAATGCACCTGCCAAGTTTGGGGGCATTTGGTGACGGTGGTATTCCGACCGGAATTGCATGGGAGGGCTGTAGCTCGGGGTCGGCTGGCGAGCCACAACCCCCCAAAATGCGACCGAATTTCGGCCCCAAAATGGACATATGGCATTGATATGCGACGAATAATGCACCTGCCAAGTTTGGGGGCATTTGGTGATGGTGGTATTCCGACCCGAATTGCATGGAGGGCTGTAGCTCGGGGTCGGCTGGCGAGTCACAACCCCCCAAAATGCGACCGAATTTCGGCCCCAAAATGGACATATGGCATTGATTTGCGACGAATAATGCACCTGCCAAGTTTGGGGGCATTTGGTGACGGTGGTATTCCGACCGGAATTGCATGGGAGGGCTTGT
>BDSI01000419.1:0-20000 GCA_003117195.1 Eudorina sp. 2006-703-Eu-15
CTCGTGAGCACCCAACGTGTGTGACAGAACAGCGACAGGGAATACACTCATTCAGCATCACGTTGCTTTCCTATTATAATTATTGGACTTGTCGAACAGACTGAAACGCCGTAGTCTGCACACACCGTGTTGACATTTGCGACACCGCCACCGACACCAGCAGCAGCGGCAGCTTCAAGGAACAACTAGGTGTTCTTTCCTTCTAAGGTGTATGCGTGTATATATTTTCATTACATGCACAAGCATAGTACGCACACAGGAAGTACCTGTGAAGCATTTTGGAAACTAGCAACACTAGAAACGATGAATGGAAAAGCAAGCTTTGTATATCTAAAGGTCATAACCAAATAACTTAAATGCAAACCTAAACTTGCGGTGCGCTGTGCTGCATGCTGTGTCCACCACGTGCACGCACGTGGTGCTGCGTCTCCGCGAGCGGCGACAACAGCGAAGACGATGAAAACTGAACAAAGGGCACTCCGTTAAATTATTACTTGGAATAAATTTTATTATTCGTTACATTCATTAACGGCAATAACGTCTGCTGCAACAACGAGCGAGCGCCATCATACGGTAGCCGCGAGCCGGACCCACCGAACAGCAAAATCTTACACCTACAAAATGATTCATATCAATACACTTGTTACAATACGTACATGATTCCTATATTTACGGATTTGTAAACAAACAAGAAACGAATACAAAAATCCAAAAAAACGCAACGGAAACACCGGCGCACTGCAGTTCCCCGGACGAATCCGAAAACCAAAAATACCAGACGACGCAAACAGACCGTTTACCCCACCCTGCCGCTGGAGCTAAAGTTAGCCGCCGGGAGATGCGCTTCTGCTCAACGGAAACAATGCAAAGGTGAGCCGTTTCATGTTATTTTTACAAATTTATCATTCATAAATCATAACACATCCCCCAGTATTTTTATATGGCAAGGAGATGATGGTACAGTAAGTGACCCGTCCCGCGACTTAGGCGCGCACGCACGTCCGCCCGATGCGTCGTGCGTCGCACGTCGCATCACTCCGCTCCCGTTGCCGTCCGCAGGCCACACAGTCATGTATCATCCCTGTACATGCCCCGTGCATATGCCCATAACTCCATCAGCGTGCAATACTAATAATACATGCACGGCCCCACGGGTAGCGTATAGTCCCGGGTCCACGATGGTGGCCGTGCTGAGTCCCTACCGAGCCTGCGTACATGACCCAGCCATTGCGCTACCGAGCCTGCGTACATGACCCAGCCATTGCGCTACCGAGCCTGCGTACATGACCCAGCCATTGCGCTACCGAGCCTGCGTACATGACCCAGCCATTGCGCTACCGAGCCTGCGTACATGACCATTGGGGGGCTGGGCTGCGCAGGCCACGGCTGAGGTGCCCAGCCTTTGACCCCCGAGCTGCCGCGACGATCTGTGGGGAGGGCCGGCGACAGCGACGGCGGCGACAGGCTGGGCGAGCACTGCTTATGGCAGCCGGGGGCTGGTCTGCGCAGGCGCCGGCTGAGGTGCCAGCCTTTGACCCCCGAGCTGCCGCGACATGCTGTGGGCAGGGCCGGCGACGGCGACGGCGGCGACGGGCTGGGCGAGCGCCCGCAATGGCAGTGGGGGGCTGGGCTGCGCAGGCGACAGCTGAGGTGCCCAGCCTTTGACCCCCGAGCTGCCGCGACATGCTGTGGGCAGGGCCGGCGACGGCGACGGCGGCGACGGGCTGGGCGAGCGCCCGCAATGGCATTGGGGGGCTGGGCTGCGCAGGCCACGGCTGAGGTGCCCAGCCTTTGACCCCCGAGCTGCCGCGACGTCCTGTGGGCAGGGCCGGCGACGGCGACGGCGGCGACGGGCTGGGCGAGCGCTGCTTATGGCAGCGGGGGGCTGGTCTGCGCAGGCGCCGGCTGAGGTGCCCAGCCTTTGACCCATAGCTCCCGCGACGTGCTGTGGGCAGGGCTGGCGACAGCGACGGCGGCGACGGGCTGGGCGAGCGCTGCTTATGGCAGTGGGGGGCTGGGCTGCGCAGGCCACGGCTGAGGTGCCCAGCCTTTGACCCCATAGCTCCCGCGACGTGCTGTGGGCAGGGCTGGCGACGGCGACGGCGGCGACGGGCTGGGCGAGCGCTGCTTATGGCAGTGGGGGGCTGGGCTGCGCAGGCGACAGCTGAGGTGCCCAGCCTTTGACCCCGAGCTGCCGCGACATGCTGTGGGCAGGGCCGGCGACGGCGACGGCGGCGACGGGCTGGGCGAGCGCCCGCAATGGCAGTGGGGGGCTGGGCTGCGCAGGCGACAGCTGAGGTGCCCAGCCTTTGACCCCGAGCTGCCGCGACATGCTGTGGGCAGGGCCGGCGACGGCGACGGCGGCGACGGGCTGGGCGAGCGCCCGCAATGGCATTGGGGGGCTGGGCTGCGCAGGCCACGGCTGAGGTGCCCAGCCTTTGACCCCGAGCTGCCGCGACGTCCTGTGGGCAGGGCCGGCGACAGAGACGGCGGCGACGGGCTGGGTGAGCGCTGACAATTGCAGCGAGGGGCTGGATCCCCGACTTGAGCCTCGGCCCCCAACCTCCGTCCCACGCCACCCATGCCGCTGGGGACCGCCCCGCCCCGCCCCGCCCTGCCCCGCCACGCCCGCCACACCCCGCCCCATCCATCCACCACCACCCCCGAAGCCATGGATGCCAACCAAGACTCGTTGCTCGATTGTCACATCCACAGCCCCGAGAGCAGCAAGCTTCAGGTACCCGAAATGCAATAGTCCCTTTCACCAACACACGACCCGCTCGCCCAACCTATATCGATAGGTACTCACATGATGACCTACGTTGCTTATGGCATAGCAATGTGGGGATGGTGGGATTACGCGGCGCCGGCCCTCCACCCCTGCTGACCTGCTCGCCATTGTCGCGGTCGCCAATGTGCAGCACTGGCCGCACGCCGCTGCGGACCGCATCGAAGCGCCCGCGGGTCCGCAACGGGTGGCGAAGGTGGCAGGGGCGAGGGTGAAGGCGACGGTGACGGCAACGGCGACGGCGGCGACGGGCTGGGCGAGCACCCGCAATGGCAGCGGGGGCTGGGCTGTGCAGGCGCCGGCTGAGGTGCCCAGCCGTTGACCCCCGAGCTGCCGCGATGATCTGTGTGCAGGGCCGGCGACGGCGACGGCGGCGACAGGCTGGGCGAGCGCCCGCAATGGCATTGGGGGGCTGGGCTGCGCATGCCACGGCTGAGGTGCCCAGCCTTTGACCCCGAGCTGCCGCGACGTCCTGTGGGCAGGGCCGGCGACAGAGACGGCGGCGATGGGCTGGGTGAGCGCTGCTTATGGCAGCGGGGGGCTGGTCTGCGCAGGCCACGGCTGAGGTGCCCAGCCTTTGACCCCATAGCTCCGCGACGTGCTGTGGGCAGGGCTGGCGACCACGACCGCGGCGACGGGCTGGGCGAGCGCCCGCAATGGCATTGGGGGGCTGGGCTGCGCAGGCCACGGCTGAGGTGCCCAGCCTTTGACCCCCGAGCTGCCGCGACGATCTGTGGGGAGGGCTGGCGACAGCGACGGCGGCGACAGGCTGGGCGAGCGCTGCTTATGGCAGCGGGGGGCTGGGCTGCGCAGGCCACGGCTGAGGTGCCCAGCCTTTGACCCCATAGCTCCCGCGACGTGCTGTGGGCAGGGCTGGCGACAGCGACGGCGGCGACGGGCTGGGCGAGCGCTGCTTATGGCAGTGGGGGGCTGGGCTGCGCAGGCGACAGCTGAGGTGCCCAGCCTTTGACCCCCGAGCTGCCGCGACATGCTGTGGGCAGGGCCGGCGACCACGACGGCGGCGACGGGCTGGGCGAGCACCCGCAATGGCATTGGGGGCTGGGCTGCGCAGGCCACGGCTGAGGTGCCCAGCCTTTGACCCCCGAGCTGCCTCGACGTCCTGTGGGCAGGGCCGGCGACAGAGACGGCGGCGACGGGCTGGGCGAGCGCCCGCAATGGCATTGGGGGCTGGGCTGCGCAGGCCACGGCTGAGGTGCCCAGCCTTTGACCCCCGAGCTGCCGTGACGTCCTGTGGGCAGGGCCGGCGACAGAGACGGCGGCGACGGGCTGGGTGAGCGCTGACAATTGCAGCGAGGGGCTGGATCCCCGACTTGAGCCTCGGCCCCCCAACCTCCGTCCCACGCCACCCATGCCGCTGGGGACCGCCCCGCCCCGCCCCGCCCTGCCCGCCACGCCCCGCCACACCCCGCCCCATCCATCCACCACCGCCCCGAAGCCATGGATGCCAACCAAGACTCGTTGCTCGATTGTCACATCCACAGCCCCGAGAGCAGCAAGCTTCAGGTACCCAAAATGCAATAGTCCCTTTCACCAACACACGGCCCGCTCGCCCAACCTATATCGATAGGTACTCACATGATGACCTACGTTGCTTATGGCATGGCAATGTGGGGATGGTGGGATCACGTGGCGCCGGCCCTCCACCCCTGCTGACCTGCTCGCCATTGTCGCGGTCGCCAATGTGCAGCACTGGCCACACGCCGCTGCGGACCGCATCGAAGCGCCCGCGGGTCCGCAACGGGTGGCGAAGGTGGCAGGGGCGAGGGCGAAGGCGACGGTGAAGGCAACGGCGACGGCGGCGACGGGCTGGGCGAGCACCCGCAATGGCAGCGGGGGGCTGGGCTGTGCAGGCGCCGGCTGAGGTGCCCAGCCGTTGACCCCCGAGCTGCCGCGATGATCTGTGTGCAGGGCCGGCGACGGCGACGGCGGCGACAGGCTGGGCGAGCGCCCGCAATGGCATTGGGGGGCTGGGCTGTGCAGGTGACAGCTGAGGTGCCAAGCCTTTGACCCCCGAGCTGCCGCGACATGCTGTGGGCAGGGCCTGTGTCGGCGACGGCGGCGGCAGGCTGGGCGAGCGCTGCTTATGGCAGCGGGGGGCTGGGCTGCACAGGTGCCGGCTGAGGTGCCCAGCCTTTGACCCCATAGCTCCCGCGACGTGCTGTGGGCAGGGCTGGCGACCACGACGGCGGCGACGGGCTGGGCGAGCGCCCGCAATGGCATTGGGGGGCTGGGCTGCGCAGGCCACGGCTGAGGTGCCCAGCCTTTGACCCCCGAGCTGCCGCGACGTCCTGTGGGCAGGGCCGGCGACAGAGACGGCGGCGACGGGCTGGGCGAGCGCCCGCAATGGGGTGCCCAGCCTCGGCCCCACGACCTCTCACGCGCGCCAAAAGGCCTGCAACGAAAAATATACGCGGGGAGCAGGGGTCGGCGTACGGCAGTTGGATCGCGCCCGCGAGTACCAGGTGCAGGGGTGACACGAGGGCACGGGGTCTGCAGCGCAAGCAAGGTAGACCGCTGTGGGCAATGTCAGACCGCTACGTTGCTTATGGCATGGCAATGTGGGGATGGTGGGATCACGCGGCGCCGGCCCTCCACCCCTGCTGACCTGCTCGCCATCGTCGCGGTCGCCAATGTGCAGCACCGGCTGCACGCCGCTGCGGACCGCATCAAAGCGCCCGCGGGTCCGCAACGGGTGGTGAAGGTGGCGGGGGCAAAGGTTTAGGGTTAGGGTTTTAGAGTTGTAAGTCCTACCAGATCCTACCAGATCCTACCAGATGCCGTACGTTCAGCATGCAGAACGTACTGCAGGCGTGCTGTATGGATGCACACGCACACGCACACGCACACGCACACGCACACGCACACACACACGCACACGCACACGCACACGCACACGCACACGCACACGCACACGCACACGCACACGCACACGCACACGCACACGCACACGCACACGCACACGCACACGCACACGCACACGCACACGCACACGCACACGCCACACGCACACGCACACGCACACGCACACGCACACGCACACGCACACGCACACGCACACGCACACGCACACGCACACGCACACGCACACGCACACGCACACGCACACGCACACGCACACGCACACGCACACGCACCCCCCCCCCCCCCCCCCCCCCCCCCCCCCCCCCCCCCCACGCACACGCACACGCACACGCACACGCACACGCACACGCACACGCACACGCACACGCACACGCACACGCACACGCACACGCACACGCACACGCACACGCACACGCACACGCACACGCACACGCACACGCACACGCACACGCACACGCACACGCACACGCACACGCACACGCACACGCACACGCACACGCACACGCACACGCACACGCACACGCACACGCACACGCACACGCACACGCACACGCACACGCACACGCACACGCACACGCACACGCCCCCCCCCCCCCCCCCCCCCCCCCCCCCCCCACGCACACGCACACGCACACGCACACGCACACGCACACGCACACGCACACGCACACCCCCCCCCCCCCCCCCCCCCCCCCCCCCCCCCCCCCCCCCCCCCCCCCCCCCCCCCCCCGCACACGCACACGCACACGCACACACACACACACGCACACGCACACGCACACGCACACATTCTGCATGCCGTACGTTCAGCATGCAGAATGTACGGCAGGCGTGCTGTATGGACACGCAGCTATGAGAACGTGCAAGTATGCACCGCCCCTCCCCCTAATTATTATAAGTCCTCTAATTGTAAATCCTACCAGATGCCGTACGTTCAGCATGCAGAATGTACGTGTGCGTGGCTTTCAAGCGCGTGCGATCCAGTTTTAGACCGTGCACGCGAGTTGGGTTTAATGCGTGCGAGCCATGTCTCAGTGCCTAGTGTCAGGTTCTCGGGTTTATGTGTCTTGTGCATTTTATCATGTACGACGTTCGTACGAGGGTCATGGGCCTTTGCTTTGGGAGTCGCGGCGTAATGAATGCTGTTTTTGGTATTATTAAATTACCAGTGTTTGTTATGAGCTGCAGCAGCAGCAGCAGTTGATAGGAAATGGTGGATGTGAGTGGATGGTGTGAGGTGAATGGGTGATCACGGCACCAGGCAGATAGATCCATCGATGATTAGATAAGTGCGGCAAGTTGCGTGCGTGTTGGTGTGGATGTGCCTGTGTGTGCACACACTTGGCGTTTGGGTGCAAGGCAAGGTACTTGTGTGTGTGTGTGTGTGTGTGTGTGTGTGTGTGTGTGTGTGAGCACACACTTGTACATGCACGCACGCACAGGTGCACACACAGGTACCTTGGCACCTTGGTAATGGTAATAATGGATGGTTATGACACGTCTTTCACCCATTAGTCCCAGCGACCTTGCGAACAGTACACGATGGCGGCAACTCGTGAGCACCCAACGTGTGTGACAGAACAGCGACAGGGAATACACATTCAGCATCACGTTGCTTTCCTATTATAATTATTGGACTTGTCGGAACAGACTGAAACGCCGTAGTCTGCACACACCGTGTTGACATTGCGACACCGCCACCGACACCAGCAGCAGCGGCAGCTTCAAGGAACAACTAGGTGTTCTTTCCTTCTAAGGTGTATGCGTGTATATATTTTCATTACATGCACAAGCATAGTACGCACACAGGAAGTACCTGTGAAGCATTTTGGAAACTAGCAACACTAGAAACGATGAATGGAAAAGCAAGCTTTGTATATCTAAAGGTCATAACCAAATAACTTAAATGCAAACCTAAACTTGCGGTGCGCTGTGCTGCATGCTGTGTCCACCACGTGCACGCACGTGGTGCTGCGTCTCCGCGAGCGGCGACAACAGCGAAGACGATGAAAACTGAACAAAGGGCACTCCGTTAAATTATTACTTGGAATAAATTTTATTATTCGTTACATTCATTAACGGCAATAACGTCTGCTGCAACAACGAGCGAGCGCCATCATACGGTAGCCGCGAGCCGGACCCACCGAACAGCAAAATCTTACACCCTACAAAATGATTCATATCAATACACTTGTTACAATACGTACATGATTCCTATATTTACGGATTTGTAAACAAACAAGAAACGAATACAAAAATCCAAAAAAACGCAACGGAAACACCGGCGCACTGCAGTTCCCCGGACGAATCCGAAAACCAAAAATACCAGACGACGCAAACAGACCGTTTACCCCACCCTGCCGCTGGAGCTAAAGTTAGCCGCCGGGAGATGCGCTTCTGCTCAACGGAAACAATGCAAAGGTGAGCCGTTTCATGTTATTTTTACAAATTTATCATTCATAAATCATAACACATCCCCCAGTATTTTTATATGGCAAGGAGATGATGGTACAGTAAGTGACCCGTCCCGCGACTTAGGCGCGCACGCACGTCCGCCCGATGCGTCGTGCGTCGCACGTCGCATCACTCCGCTCCCGTTGCCGTCCGCAGGCCACACAGTCATGTATCATCCCTGTACATGCCCCGTGCATATGCCCATAACTCCATCAGCGTGCAATACTAATAATACATGCACGGCCCCACGGGTAGCGTATAGTCCCGGGTCCACCGATGGTGGCCGTGCTGAGTCCCTACCGAGCCTGCGTACATGACCCAGCCATTGCGCTACCGAGCCTGCGTACATGACCCAGCCATTGCGCTACCGAGCCTGCGTACATGACCCAGCCATTGCGCTACCGAGCCTGCGTACATGACCCAGCCATTGCGCTACCGAGCCTGCGTACATGACCATTGGGGGCAGGGTGGCTATCTTAAGATATGAATATATATTCGGCCCAAAAACTTGGAAAATTTTAGATACTTTTTCCCCGCAGAAAGTGGCAATATAAGAAGTTTTGATGCAGCCAGGTAGCCACGTATCTTTCCGTTGACAGAAACTTGGTAGGTCGACACACCCCCGGATATCTCCGGCCTGGGGTCGATTCTCACTGACATCAGTCGTTTTTGGAGATTTTGGGTACGGCGATCTACCCTTGTTTCGGCAGTACATAGCCGATGATGCTCCCTATCCGCCTGTCATGTATAGTTCCGGACATGACTATTGAACCCAAATCATACCTTTATTACTTATTGCAAAGGTGCTTTACGTTTGGACCACACATAGTGAACAGGCGCAGTACACAGTACCGAACGCTTTCGCACGTTCCTTAGTCTCCGTGCGCCTAGCAGAAACTTGTTCGTGTGCAGAGGTTGCTGTGAAAATAGCTGACAGGCTCTAGCAGTGCGCGAACGTTTCCAATGGTGGCGCGAAACGCACCTTCTGTTGCTCTCTTCGCGGGAATGTTTTGTCTTCTAGGCATAATCATGGAAAGATCAAAACTACGTCTACAGAGCTGCTATGTTACCAGCTTCGTCGCGAGTGGTCACACCTGGTGGCGTACCCGGTAGCCGCTACCGGGGGGCGGGGCGCTAGGGCCTACGTGCGCAGCTGCGCACACTGGAGATGGAATCATATGTGGATGGTGACACGGTACGCATCAGCCTTTCATGCTGGACAAGGACGCGAAGCGCGTTGTAGTGGTAGGCCCACGTGTGCACGTGTGCATACCGTGGGTCACCGGAATCCTATCCTCGGATGCTGGCGGCGCCTGTGCATCGTGCATGTCAGTCCTTGTTATGCCGCCTGGCCGCAGCCGACAGGAAGCAGCGACCGGACGCGCACCGCCAAGAATGCTTCATTTCTTCTGCTCTTGTTGTCATACCCCAACGTGTCCCACCACTGTGCCTAGTGCCCACCGCTCCCGCGTCCCTCCTGCGCTCTCCCTCGTCCCTTGCCTTCACCTTCAGAGCTGGGCGCCGAGCGACAAACACATGTGGCGAGCGCGTGCAGCCGGCAGCTTGGGCAGCGGAGAGAGACACGTAATGTGTTTTGCTGCGGTAGGTGAACTGTGCGCCGGGCGGTTTGATTGATGGGCGTAAAGGGGTGGGTGATGGGTGTGATGGCGTGGTGTGTTATCACGCTGCACGGCGCCGCCGTCGGGCATGTGGGCAAGCTGGCCAGACGGCTGGGGCCTCGCTGAAGGGTCCAAGGGTAAGGACGCAATGAGGTTTCAGGGCTTGGCGGCCTTTGGTTCCGAGCGGAGCCCTGGGAGGCCTAGGAAAGCCCGCACCTGACAAACCATCCTTCCGGGCACGTTGGGGATCCGTGGGTGCCCGAGCAGGGTCGGGCCAGATCAGTGGGTGTTGGCAGCGGGACTTGTAGGCGAGGGCCGCTTGCGCAGGGGATGGGTGTACGAAAGGGAAGCTTACTTGGTGATGTGCTGTCTTGTGCAAACCATAGCCCCATCATGGAGCGCCCGACTGCATACCCGGATCTGACGCGTGCGTGACGCTCTGGCTCAGCTGGGTGGGCAGGCCCGCCGGACGGTGCAACATTACCTAATACGATTACGTTGGGACGCGGGACCATGCCAGCTTTACCGCACCGGCAGGGCCGCGCCTCCGAGTTGCTGAGGA
This sequence comes from Eudorina sp. 2006-703-Eu-15, assembly GCA_003117195.1. Classification (NCBI taxonomy): domain Eukaryota; kingdom Viridiplantae; phylum Chlorophyta; class Chlorophyceae; order Chlamydomonadales; family Volvocaceae; genus Eudorina; species Eudorina sp. 2006-703-Eu-15. Next base: position 10,307 of record BDSI01000419.1, read on the forward strand.
ACGCGCCCTGGGTGCTGCAAGGACTTTACGAGGTTGGACAGCGGGCTGCAAGGTGGGGGCACAGCTGTCACCGGTCCTCGGTAAAATGGTGATCAGGAGCGCGCCATTGGTTGAGAGTGAGGGGGCAGAGGTTCCTTACGCCCCTCTCCCTGTATCCTGGGGAGAGCGCTTCGGCGCTCCACCCGTCAGGCAGCGGTGGTTCGCCGGAGGGCCGTGGTTTTCCTCGCTCCGGGGCGGGGCGGGGCCCCCTTCGTGCAACAGTTCGCCCTTCCCCTCATCTCGCCCGCGCCTGCCCCTCGCCGCCTTGCACGCGCGTCCCGTCAGCCCCGCGCCATCCGTCCGCATGTGCTGGCACCGCCCACTGGGGCGGTGACTCGCCTCGATTTCACGGAGGAGGGGCTGGGACACGGGAGGGAGTGTAGGGTGGGGCGGCAGCGGCGGAGCCGCCGACACCCGAACCGGCAGCGGGCCAGCCGGCCGGGTTCACATAGCCTGAATCCAAACCTCCGCCCCTCTTGCGTCGTTCTTGGCCCTGCCGGTACTGCCCTTGCCCCTGCATGTATTGCTTCAGTCCGTACTGCCTGCGCCTGCTGGTGATATCTGCCTAGCTCACACGATATTGTTTCCCACCACCTCCTGCACCTGGTAACCGGGAGTTGTTTTGCAGCATCTGTGACATTCCTCCTCTCTGTACTGGTTGACGATACTGACGCTTTCGTTTCGTCTGGTCCCGCCTCATACTCTGACCCTCTTCCGACGCTCCTGCACCGCATGGCCTCTGGGCATGCCCTCCTGGCGCAAAGACCTGTCGTGGTCCTCGGCGCGGACTTCAGTGAACGTCGACGGCCGGGCCGGCGAGGAGCTGGAACGGGGGCAAGCATTTGAGCAGGCTTCGGCTGGCGTGTAGCGTTGTGCTAGGTTTGCTCAGGCGTAGGCTAATCGCGTTGGTGTATCGGGGTCTATACGCGCGGGCGCAGTGGCGGGGGCTCGCATTGTGCTCTTTCGGCAATGGGAATGGGTTCTGTTGTCGAGGATGGGTGTCGCAGTTGAGGCCAACACCAGGGTTGGTAGCGGCGGCGTTGTTTCGCATGGCGTCCCTATTGCGGACGGGGGCAAGTGGTGCAGGCGGCTATAAGACTGTGCTAATTCTGCGCTCGAGACATGACATGTGAATGAAGGGAGGTACGCTGCACGTTGGGGTAATGGAGCGGTCTGGAACACACAGACGAGACGTAACACATTGTAACAGATGGCCAAACAAAGCCTCAACACTTGAAAGACCCCGGTGCAGAATCAGAGCGACGTACCACGTTCCTTGTGTGCCGAGCTGCCGACGCACCATTACCAGGGGTTGGACAAGGGAACGCAAGGCTCCTGAACAGCTGAAGACGCCAGGGAAATCGAAAAATGGCTCACAGCACTGCCACCTTGGCTTGTGTCAACGCTCCATAAGCACAGAGGGATCCGTAACGGTATGAGCGTGCGAATGGGCGCTGTAAGCGAGCAAGCGGAGCCAGCGAGGGGACCAGGTAACGAAGCACGCCGCTCTGCTATTGTGCCCAGAAGAAGTGGGAAGGGGAACGGAGGAAAGGCGGGCCTCCTCAGTACAAGGATGTATGCGTGTTATTACCTGCTAGGCCCTAAAGGCAAGGCTGCACAGGACGGAGGCGGGGACTGGTGCGCGAGTTCAACGGCAGTTGGAAAGGCGAAAGGTCGGTAGGTGGGGTTTGGTAACGGAGACCGGGGAAAGGGTGCACACAAAACCGTGACTTTTCCTACTCCTGTCTCCGCTGTTCTATGTGTCCTTTGCCCTACTACGGAATGCCTGTTACAGTGACACTCAAAAGGCAGCATGGGTATAGTAAGGAACATGTTGAGTCAGCGCCGGGTTGGGCCTCGGGTGGGTTTGGTAAGGGTACGCACGACGCGGACACGCCCAAGGTTTTTATCTGCAACGCACAAAACATGAATCAAGGAAATATTTTTTGTTCCTCTGACTGGTTAGCATGTGGTTTCCGTGTAGCCCGAGTGCCCGTAACCGAAGCCGACGAAAGCCCGCGAGAACTGCCACGTTCGTACGCCAATGGCTCTTTTATAAGCGTCATTTGGCTCGCAATTTCACACTCTGCAAATCCATTTTAGCTATAAAATCTCGGCAACTTCCGTCCTGGTTCATTTGTGTTTCTCTTCCGCAATGGCTAACGCTAATGCCTCGGCTACCTACTTGGCTAAGGCCAAGGCATCTGACAACAACGCCGTGAAGTCTCCCGCCATCAAGAAGGCTCAGACCAAGAAGCAGAGTTCGCTCGGTGCGTTCGTGCGCAAGGTGCGTGCCCCTGCCCGCATCCTACACGGCCCGCTCGCCGCGGAGGCAGCAAGCTCCTACGAATCCTATCGAGATCATTGAAATTGATTCAAGCCCGGAGACTATGCCGGTAAGTCTCAGTGATGACTGAGTAGGGTTCCAAAACTGTTGCTCTTTGCCGTGCGCCTTACTGGTTCATTGGGCACTCCCCGCATTTCCCATAGGTGCGCAAGGCGGCTACGAACTTCAATGGCACCAACCTCAATATCATCGAGCGTTTGGATGCTGCTGCGCCTCCGCGGACCGTGTCTGCATCACCCAAGGCCCCCAAGCCCGCCGCTACGCCCTCGCCCAACAAGCCCACCCCGTCAGCTGCCGCGCCCTCACCCAAGGCCCCAAGCCCGCCGATACGCCCTCGCCCAACAAGCCCACCCCGTCGGCTGCCGCGCCCTCACCCAAGGCCCCCAAGGCCGCCGATACGCCCTCGCCCAACAAGCCCACCCCGTCGGCTGCCGCGCCCTCACCCAAGGCCCCCAAGCCCGCCGATACGCCCTCGCCCAACAAGCCCACCCCGTCAGCTGCAGCGCCTTCACCTTCGGCTCCCAAGCCCGCCGATACGCCCTCGCCAACAAGCCCACCCCGTCGGCTGCAGCGCCTTCACCTTCGGCTCCCAAGACTTCGCCCAACAACCCCACCCCGTCGGCTGCCGCGCCTTCATCCTCACCCTCCCGGAAGAAGCCCACCCCCCTCGCCCTCATCACCTTCCCGCAGCAAGGGCTCGCCCCGCAGGGCGCTCCCAAAGGCTGGCGCGAAAGCTCGTGGCACTGGGCAGCGAGGTAGGTAACTGATAGGTATCTGGATGTGTGCTGTGCGGTTTGCTTGAGAGCGCTGCTTTTCCTGTCATGCGTTTTAACGGCTTCCTGTAAGTTGCCCAATGGATTGCTACTTGTCATTGCTATGACCCGCCCGCATCTTGCCCTGTTCTTTCCGTGTGTGCAGCCTGGGACTGCGAGAAGTACCGGCGTACGGTCGACGCCGACAACCAAAGCAGCGGGATTTTGGCAAAGTTTCTCTGGGTGATCCGCCTGCCCCAATGCACATACCAGTGCCGCATCTGCTTGGATCAGAAGCTGAGGAACTCCTTCACCGCCAAAGACGGGACATCGGTACGCACGTCGGGGATACTTCACTTTGCCTATTGGGGACACCTGTGACATTCGGCGGACTGTAAGGGGCAGTGCGTGAAATGCTATTATGCGTCTAAGGGCAGCATTGATGCGCATCATTGCTGCATTTGTGATTCCGCTCGCCAGGTCATCAGCCCATTGGAGCTTGGCCGGCACACCTCCACCATGCAGCACAAGCAGGCGGAGCTGGCTGCGGCGCGGAAGATGAAGGGCGTTTTGGCCACGAAATGTCGGCCATGGCCGACAAGGTGGCCGAGCCTGTGGTGGCCCAACTCATGCGCACTGTGTTCTACACGGCCAAGAAAAACCAGGTTCGTTGTCTCACCTGTTTAGGTCGGCCACTCACCCCATACGTGCTGTGTAGTGCTGGTTATCTTTGCGTGACAGGGCTTATTTGCAATGCCCGTGTACATGCATCTCTGCTTAACTAGACAAATAACCTACCGTCCCTCCCCTGATCAACCTATCCATCGATTCTCGCCCCGCAGTCCCTGAGGAGCTATGTGGACCTTGCGGCCTTGCTTGCCGCCTCCGACGCGACGCACATCAAGATTGCAGGCCCCTACCAGTCTCGGCCTGCAGGCATGGAGATGCTGGACTGCCTTTCGGAGGTACGAAGGGGCATATGGGGTCACACTATGTTGTGGCCAGGGTCGCCTAGCATGGCATGTTGCAGTTGTGAGTGACACCCTGCCTTTACACACACCGACCCTTCATGACAAACCTGGTGAATGTGTTTCTTCTGACTTGCTGAATTCCAGGTGATCGACAAGCAGGAGCTGAAGGCCATCGCGGACTCCGAGTTCCTGGCCATCACCGTCGACGAGTCCACCGACCGGACTATCACCCACCACCTTGCCTTGTATGTGTCGTACTCCGACGAGATGGGCGAGGTCAACAACCGGTACCGGAAGCTGCTGCACATCAAGGGCAGTGCTAATGCGGCGGCGCTCTTCGACCTCGTAAAGGAGGCCCTGGAGGTACGTTCCCCGCGCAGTTGGGCACCTACAACTATCGGGATGGGCACTGCGAATTGATGCGCATGGGCTGTACGGCTGTACCTATCCTACCTCACACACTCTGTAGCCTTGGCAGCGGTCCCTGGGAATCGGGTTTCATGCTGAGAGCCTGTATATTTGTCGTTGTCCCCTTGCCATCTTTGACCTTTCCAGGAGGACGGCATCGACATGGGCAAGGTTGTCGGCTTCACCAGCGACGGGGCCAGCGTCATGGTCGGCGAGCACAAGGGTGTTGCGGCACTCCTGAAGAAGGAGTGCCCCGACCTCTTGTCCTTCCACTGCGCCGCCCACAAGCTCGCGCTGTCTTGCGCGGACCTGTTCAAGGGTGACGAAGACCTGGTGCTGCTGGACACGATGATCTCGAAGATCTACAGCCACTTCAAGGTCTCCCCGCTGCGCAGGGATGACCTGCGATCCCTTCAGGAGCTGCTCGGGGCCAAGGAGTACAAGCTCTTGAAGCCCCACACGTGAGTTGTCACCCAAGCAATGGGGACTTCGGCCGCAGCTGCGAAGTGTGGTAGTGTTGGAATTAACCTGGGCATTCGTTTCGTTTTTTCTCCACAGGGTGAGGTGGCTGTCCCGTTCTCGCTGCATCCGGCGGCTTAAGGAGCTGTACCCGGTCCTGCTGGAGTACTTCGAGCAGGAGACTGGTCCCGCCGCCGAAACCATCTACGGCTGGCTGAAGTAAGCAAACATGCATGCGCAGCGTCTCTCCTTTGTTGCTTTCGTGTTTGGGCTGGGCATGTTTGGTAGCGGCGCATCACGTTCCTGGAATGCTCTGTTCGATTATTGCTTGTGTGCTTGACTTGAACAGTAGGCCTATCTCCCCCCCTTGATTACCAAATTGATTTCCCCACCCGGCGTGCCTTGCCACCAACATGGCTCTTGCCCCGACAGAAACGCAAACAACCTCATCCTGACGTACATCCTGGATGAGATTCTGGGAGTCACCGCTAAGGTCAGCTGCTGCTTTCAGTCGAGCCAGTTGGCGCTTGTGGATGTGGAGTCGTGGCTGGAGTCTGAGCTGCGCGCCCTCGAGATCAAGTTCACGTACCACAAGGTCAACGACAAGAGCAACGTGCCGCCCACCTTCAGCGCGGCCATCAATGAGCTGCTCGCGTCGCTGAAGGAGTCGAGTGGGCGGTGGCATGGGCACGACCTAGAGTTGGGCGCGGGTGGGGCAGTTTCCTGGGCTACGTTTGGGGCGGAGGTTTTCCGTAAGAAGAAGTACGTCAGCAATCTGTGCACCGATTTGATTGCGTTGATTAGGGACCGCTTCCCCGAAGAGGATCTGGGCCATGCCGCAAAGTTCCGGATTTTCAGTCCGGAGGTTTTGGCGGCCGTGAAGGAAGGCGCGGCCGAGTCATTTGGATCGGTGGAGATTAAGGCCCTGGGGAAGTGGTACGCAAAGCGTTTGGGGGGCAATGTCCACGAGGAGTGGAAGCTGCATGCGGTGCACAAGCTGGTCAAGCATGCTAAGCAGGCGAAGGCGCAAGCTCTGGGCAAGGGGCCATTGCTTGCACGAGAGTTTTACATGATGGAGGGCGTGTGGCTAAAGCGGCTTGCTCCGTTGGTTTGGAAGCTGGTCCAGATCATGCTGGTCATGCAGCCAGCCAGCGCTGAGGTGGAGCGGGGTTTCAGCGCAATGAACGACATCAAGTCGTGGGAGCGCACCCAGCTCGACCTGAGCACGCTGGATAAGCTCATGCGCGTGAGGTTGTGCGGTCCGGAGATCCGGATCAAGCACCAGTCGGAGGACGACCCACCCTACAAGGAGTTCGATGAGCGCATCCTCCCGTTTGCGATGCAGCACTGGCACAGCAAGAAGCGCTGCGCTGAGCGCAGCTGCCACGGCCCCCGGCCCAAGCGCGCGGCGAAGGGGGACTGAGTTCTTCCGTTGTGGTGGCGGGAAAGGAGACTTAGGGGACGTTAAGCATGCTTGCGACGCGAGGCAGGTATCATGCATTGGACTTTCTACTCATAACAACGGCTAACAGAACGGTCAACGAACAATATGAGTGTAACGGTATCCGCAGCCCGAGAGATATATATATCTCTCGGAGAGATATATATATCTCTCGGAGAGATATATATATCTCTCGGACAGATAAAAACTTCTAATCAGGCAACTGCGAATCTCTGTAGATATGTCGGGCCGTTTCCAGCCGGCAGTATCTCCCCATTGACAGATACTTTCAGCGTTTCGGAGCCAGGTGTATCTCTGGCCGTAGATACTCCCAAAAATAAGATAGCCACCCTGATTGGGGGGCTGGGCTGCGCAGGCCACGGCTGAGGTGCCCAGCCTTTGACCCCCGAGCTGCCGCGACGATCTGTGGGGAGGGCCGGCGACAGCGACGGCGGCGACAGGCTGGGCGAGCACTGCTTATGGCAGCCGGGGGCTGGTCTGCGCAGGCGCCGGCTGAGGTGCCCAGCCTTTGACCCCCGAGCTGCCGCGACATGCTGTGGGCAGGGCCGGCGACGGCGACGGCGGCGACGGGCTGGGCGAGCGCCCGCAATGGCAGTGGGGGGCTGGGCTGCGCAGGCGACAGCTGAGGTGCCCAGCCTTTGACCCCCGAGCTGCCGCGACATGCTGTGGGCAGGGCCGGCGACGGCGACGGCGGCGACGGGCTGGGCGAGCGCCCGCAATGGCATTGGGGGGCTGGGCTGCGCAGGCCACGGCTGAGGTGCCCAGCCTTTGACCCCCGAGCTGCCGCGACGTCCTGTGGGCAGGGCCGGCGACGGCGACGGCGGCGACGGGCTGGGCGAGCGCTGCTTATGGCAGCGGGGGCTGGTCTGCGCAGGCGCCGGCTGAGGTGCCCAGCCTTTGACCCCATAGCTCCCGCGACGTGCTGTGGGCAGGGCTGGCGACAGCGACGGCGGCGACGGGCTGGGCGAGCGCTGCTTATGGCAGTGGGGGGCTGGGCTGCGCAGGCCACGGCTGAGGTGCCCAGCCTTTGACCCCATAGCTCCCGCGACGTGCTGTGGGCAGGGCTGGCGACGGCGACGGCGGCGACGGGCTGGGCGAGCGCTGCTTATGGCAGTGGGGGGCTGGGCTGCGCAGGCGACAGCTGAGGTGCCCAGCCTTTGACCCCGAGCTGCCGCGACATGCTGTGGGCAGGGCCGGCGACGGCGACGGCGGCGACGGGCTGGGCGAGCGCCCGCAATGGCAGTGGGGGGCTGGGCTGCGCAGGCGACAGCTGAGGTGCCCAGCCTTTGACCCCCGAGCTGCCGCGACATGCTGTGGGCAGGGCCGGCGACGGCGACGGCGGCGACGGGCTGGGCGAGCGCCCGCAATGGCATTGGGGGGCTGGGCTGCGCAGGCCACGGCTGAGGTGCCCAGCCTTTGACCCCCGAGCTGCCGCGACGTCCTGTGGGCAGGGCCGGCGACAGAGACGGCGGCGACGGGCTGGGTGAGCGCTGACAATTGCAGCGAGGGGCTGGATCCCCGACTTGAGCCTCGGCCCCCCAACCTCCGTCCCACGCCACCCATGCCGCTGGGGACCGCCCCGCCCCGCCCCGCCCTGCCCCGCCACGCCCCGCCACACCCCGCCCCATCCATCCACCACCACCCCCGAAGCCATGGATGCCAACCAAGACTCGTTGCTCGATTGTCACATCCACAGCCCGAGAGCAGCAAGCTTCAGGTACCCGAAATGCAATAGTCCCTTTCACCAACACACGACCCGCTCGCCCAACCTATATCGATAGGTACTCACATGATGACCTACGTTGCTTATGGCATAGCAATGTGGGGATGGTGGGATTACGCGGCGCCGGCCCTCCACCCCTGCTGACCTGCTCGCCATTGTCGCGGTCGCCAATGTGCAGCACTGGCCGCACGCCGCTGCGGACCGCATCGAAGCGCCCGCGGGTCCGCAACGGGTGGCGAAGGTGGCAGGGGCGAGGGCGAAGGCGACGGTGACGGCAACGGCGACGGCGGCGACGGGCTGGGCGAGCACCCGCAATGGCAGCGGGGGCTGGGCTGTGCAGGCGCCGGCTGAGGTGCCCAGCCGTTGACCCCCGAGCTGCCGCGATGATCTGTGTGCAGGGCCGGCGACGGCGACGGCGGCGACAGGCTGGGCGAGCGCCCGCAATGGCATTGGGGGGCTGGGCTGCGCATGCCACGGCTGAGGTGCCCAGCCTTTGACCCCCGAGCTGCCGCGACGTCCTGTGGGCAGGGCCGGCGACAGAGACGGCGGCGATGGGCTGGGTGAGCGCTGCTTATGGCAGCGGGGGGCTGGTCTGCGCAGGCCACGGCTGAGGTGCCCAGCCTTTGACCCCATAGCTCCCGCGACGTGCTGTGGGCAGGGCTGGCGACCACGACCGCGGCGACGGGCTGGGCGAGCGCCCGCAATGGCATTGGGGGGCTGGGCTGCGCAGGCCACGGCTGAGGTGCCCAGCCTTTGACCCCCGAGCTGCCGCGACGATCTGTGGGGAGGGCTGGCGACAGCGACGGCGGCGACAGGCTGGGCGAGCGCTGCTTATGGCAGCGGGGGGCTGGGCTGCGCAGGCCACGGCTGAGGTGCCCAGCCTTTGACCCCATAGCTCCCGCGACGTGCTGTGGGCAGGGCTGGCGACAGCGACGGCGGCGACGGGCTGGGCGAGCGCTGCTTATGGCAGTGGGGGGCTGGGCTGCGCAGGCGACAGCTGAGGTGCCCAGCCTTTGACCCCCGAGCTGCCGCGACATGCTGTGGGCAGGGCCGGCGACCACGACGGCGGCGACGGGCTGGGCGAGCACCCGCAATGGCATTGGGGGGCTGGGCTGCGCAGGCCACGGCTGAGGTGCCCAGCCTTTGACCCCCGAGCTGCCTCGACGTCCTGTGGGCAGGGCCGGCGACAGAGACGGCGGCGACGGGCTGGGCGAGCGCCCGCAATGGCATTGGGGGGCTGGGCTGCGCAGGCCACGGCTGAGGTGCCCAGCCTTTGACCCCCGAGCTGCCGCGACGTCCTGTGGGCAGGGCCGGCGACAGAGACGGCGGCGACGGGCTGGGTGAGCGCTGACAATTGCAGCGAGGGGCTGGATCCCCGACTTGAGCCTCGGCCCCCAACCTCCGTCCCACGCCACCCATGCCGCTGGGGACCGCCCCGCCCCGCCCCGCCCTGCCCCGCCACGCCCCGCCACACCCCGCCCCATCCATCCACCACCGCCCCCGAAGCCATGGATGCCAACCAAGACTCGTTGC
>BDSI01000419.1:25000-27655 GCA_003117195.1 Eudorina sp. 2006-703-Eu-15
CGAGCGCCCGCAATGGCATTGGGGGGCTGGGCTGCGCAGGCCACGGCTGAGGTGCCCAGCCTTTGACCCCGAGCTGCCGCGACATGCTGTGGGCAGGGCCGGCGACGGCGACGGCGGCGACGGGCTGGCGTGAGCGCCCGCAATGGCAGCGGGGGCTGGGCTGCACAGGCGACGGCTGAGGTGCCCAGCCTTTGACCCCAGAGCTCCCGCAACGTGCTGTGGGCAGGGCCGGCGACGGCAACAGCGGCGACGGGCTGGGCGAGTGCCCGCAATGGCAGTGGGGGCTGGGCTGCACAGGCGACGGCTGAGGTGCCTAGCCTTTGACCCCCGAGCTGCCGCGACATGCTGTGGGCAGGGCCGGCGACGGCAACAGCGGCGACGGGCTGGGCGAGCGCCCGCAATGGCTGCGGGGGCCTGGGCTGCGCAGGCGCCGGCTGAGGTGCCCAGCCTTTGACCCCATAGCTCCCGCGACCTGCTGTGGTCAGGGCCGGCGACAGCAACGGCGGCAACGGGCTGGGCGAGCGCCCGCAATGGCAGCGGGGGCTGGGCTGCGCAGGCGCCGGCCTGAGGTGCCCAGCCTTTCACCCCATAGCTCCCGCGACATGCTGTGGCAGGGCCGGCGACGGCGACGGCGGTGACGGGCTGGGTGAGCGCCCGCAATGGCTGCGGGGGCCTGGGCTGCGCAGGCGCCGGCTGAGGTGCCCAGCCTTTGACCCCGAGCTGCCGCGACGTGCTGTGGGCAGGGCCGGCGACGGCAACGGCGGTGATGGGCTGGGCGAGTTGATTAGCATCGGCTTGGCCTGTGTGAGGTGTTGGCTGGGACAAAGCCATGGCGTTGTACAGCAGTTGATGACTTGTGGAAGGTCTTGGGTTCGATCAGCATGTTTTTCATATCTATCTGTACGTATGGCCATCATCTATGACAGGTAGGTCATGGTGTGCGTCTGTGATATGCAGCATGATATGCCGTATGTTCAGCATGCAGAACGTACTGCAGAAAGACCTGTGTGTGTATGGACTCGTGAGGCTATCCGCCGTACGTTCAGCATGCAGAACGTACTGCAGGCGTGTATGTATGTATGATGGACAGGGCAGGGGTTTAGGGGCGCCCCAGCCATGTATGTGCCTGCTGCCTGGCCGGGGGATTTTTTTGCGTGAACTATACGGCAATAATAATTGTGGCCCTTGCATGGCATCGCTCTGTTCCTTGGGCTGCTGTGCGTGTGAGGAACGGTGGTTGTGTCTCGTGATGCATCGGTTGGAGTCCTAGGTCCTAGGTTCGAGCACCACTGGGCGCATTGTTCCCTCTATTACCTCATCACTCGCCTCATCAGTGTAAACCTTGACCCAGAGCTCCCGCAACGTGCTGTGGACAGGGCCATCGTCAGCGATGGTGGCGACGGCTGGGCGAGTGCCCGCAATGGCAAGTGGGGGGCTGGTCTGCGCAGGCGACGCTGAGGTGCCTAGCCTTTAACCCCCGAGCTGCCGCGACATGCTGTGGCAGGGCCGGCGACGGCAACAGCGGTGACGGGCTGGCGAGTGCCCGCAATGGCAGCGGGGGGCTGGCTGTGCAGGCGCCGGCTGAGGTGCCCAGCCTTTGACCCATAGCTCCCGCGACCTGCTGTGGTCAGGCCGGCGACAGCAACGGCGGCAACGGGCTGGGCGAGCGCCCGCAATGGCAGCGGGGGGCTGGGCTGCGCAGGGACAGGCTGAGGTGCCCAGCCTTTGACCGCCATAGCTCCCGCGACATGCTGTGGCAGGGCGGCGACGGCGACGGCGGTGACGGGCTGGGTGAGCGCCCGCAATGGCTGCGGGGGCGGGGCTGCGCAGGCGCCGGCTGAGGTGCCCAGCTTTGACGCCCCGAGCTGCCGCGAAGTGCTGTGGGCAGGGCCGGCGACGGCAACGGCGGTGATGGCTGGGCGAGCGCCGCGCAATGGCAGCGGGGGCTGGCTGCACAGGCGACGCTGAGGTGCCCAGCCTTTGACGCCAGAGCTGGCCCCACCCCCGCCCACCCGCCGCCCCGCCCCCGCCCCGCCCGCCCGCCCCGCCCCGCCCCGCCCGCCCCGCCCCGCCCGCCCCACCCCCCGCCCCGCCCGCCCGCCCCGCCCCCGCCACCTCGCCCATCCATCACACGCGCCCCAAAGCCATGGATGCCAACCAAGACTCGTTGCTCGATTGTCACATCCACAGCCCCGAGAGCAGCAAGCTTCAGGTACCGAACGCAAAAGTCGCCTTTCACCAACACACGGCCGCGTCTCGCACAACCTATATTGATAGGTACTCACATGATGACCCCGCGAGGTCTGCGGATCAGATGTCACCAGCCCTCCACCTGCTGACCTGCTCTGTCACCGTCGCCATATCCAATGTGCAGTGCCGGCCGCACGCTGCAAGGGTCGCATAAACGCCCACAGATCTGCAACGGGCTGGGCGAGCGCGCAATGGCAGCGGGGGCTGAGGCTGCGCAGGCGCCGGCCTGAGTGGCCCAGCCTTTGACCCCATAGCTCCGCGATGTGCTGTGGGCAGGGCCGGCTACGGCAACATCGGCAACGGGCTGGACGAGCGCCCGCAATGGCAGCGGGGGGCTGGGCTGCGCAGTGCAGGCTGAGGTGCCAGCCTTTGACCCCCGAGCTGCCGCGACGATCTGTGGGCAGG
>BDSI01000420.1:0-27601 GCA_003117195.1 Eudorina sp. 2006-703-Eu-15
TGCGTACATGACCCAGAGAGCGGGAACGGGAGGAGCCCCGGTACGGCGGTCCGCCGCCGCCACCCCGCGCCCGCCCGCCTCCGCCGCCGCCGCCGTGCGGCGGCAGCGACCGTGAGCCGCCGCGCGAAGGAGATCGCGACCGGGAGCGGGGAGATCGGGAGCAAGATCGCCAGTCGATGCGGGGCCGCGGGGGCCGCCGGCCATGCCGCCACCTCCCCGGGGCCGGCCCCGCGGCGGCGACCGACCCGGACCGCCCGGGGAGCGGGACCGGGAGGCGGGTCGCCGTCGCGGCGGCGGTGACATGGAGTGGCCGCCGTAGCGCCGGTCCTCGGGGCCGTCGGGCCCGTCGTCGTGCCAGCGGCCCATGGGTCGGCGGCCCTGCAGGACACGGCAAGAAATACGGTAGGGCCCGTTGGGTGATGTCATTGTCACGATAGGATCGGAGGCCATATCGCAATATCGGCCAACAATCCGCAACACCCGCGTTGTTGTGCCCCGGAGGCCCCACTCGATGAGACGCTGGAGGTTGCCGTGAGAGCCTACACCCGGAGTTCCCACTCCCACGAGCCCAGCCAGCCCCAGCACCCTCAAGCAACACACATTTGCTTATTGCCGCCCCTGCTCATAGTAATATGTATATAAGAGAGACAGAGAGAGAGAGAAAGACCCGACCTCGCCCCAATGTTTGGCTCGGATTGACCCCCATCAGGCCTACCCACCCACTCACCGGCGGTCCCCCCTCGTCATCGTACCACTGACGCTTGATGGGTCGGTCGTAGTCATCATAGTAGTCCCGCCGCCGTAGCGCCCGCCTCGTCCCCGCCCACGATAGCCGCCGGCCCAAAGTCCCCGCGGCCGCCCCTGCCCCGGTAGCCGTACTCGCCGCGTCCATCACCGTAGTCGCCGTCATAGTAGCCCCCGCCACCCCGCCCCCCGTAGCTGCCCCGGCCGCGGTAGCCCCTGCGCGCACGCACGCACGGAGAGCAGATGCATCGGGTCCAGAGCCAGGTCAGGGCGGTCCTACCCAAAAACCCAAAGGCCTGCAACGAAAAATATACGGGGAGCAGGAGTCAGCGTACGGCAGTTGGATCACACCCGCGAGTACCAGGTGCAGGGATGACACGAGGGCACGGGGTCTGCAGCGCAAGCAAGGTAGACTGCTGTGGGCAATGTCAGACCGCTACGTTGCGTATGGCATGGCAATGTGGGGATGGTGGGATCACGCGGCGCCGGCCCTCCACCCCTGCTGACCTGCTCGCCATTGTCGCGGTCGCCAATGTGCAGCGCCGGCCGCACGCCGCTGCGGACCGCATAGAAGCGCCAGCGGGTCCGCAACGGGTGGTGAAGGTGGCGGGGGCAAAATTGAAGGCGGAGGTGCCCAGCCTCGGCCCCACGACCTCTCACGCCGGCCGCACGCCGCTCGGGACCGCAGGCGACTGCTGAGGTGCCCAGCCTTTGACCCCCGAGCTGCCGCGACATGCTGTGGGCAGGGCCGGCGACGGCGACAGCGGCGACGGGCTGGGCGAGCGCCCGCAATGGCATTGGGGGCTGGGCTGCGCAGGCCACGGCTGAGGTGCCCAGCCTTTGACCCCCGAGCTGCCGCGACGTCCTGTGGGCAGGGCCGGCGACAGAGACGGCGGCGACGGGCTGGGCGAGCGCTGCTTATGGCAGCGGGGGGCTGGTCTGCGCAGGCGCCGGCTGAGGTGCCCAGCCTTTGACCCCATAGCTCCCGCGACGTGCTGTGGGCAGGGCTGGCGACAGCGACGGCGGCGACGGGCTGGGCGAGCGCTGCTTATGGCAGTGGGGGGCTGGGCTGCGCAGGCCACGGCTGAGGTGCCCAGCCTTTGACCCCATAGCTCCCGCGACGTGCTGTGGGCAGGGCTGGCGACAGCGACGGCGGCGACGGGCTGGGCGAGCGCTGCTTATGGCAGTGGGGGGCTGGGCTGCGCAGGCGACAGCTGAGGTGCCCAGCCTTTGACCCCCGAGCTGCCGCGACATGCTGTGGGCAGGGCCGGCGACGGCGACGGCGGCGACGGGCTGGGCGAGCGCTGCTTATGGCAGTGGGGGGCTGGGCTGCGCAGGCGACAGCTGAGGTGCCCAGCCTTTGACCCCCGAGCTGCCGCGACATGCTGTGGGCAGGGCCGGCGACGGCGACGGCGGCGACGGGCTGGGCGAGCGCCCGCAATGGCATTGGGGGGCTGGGCTGCGCAGGCCACGGCTGAGGTGCCCAGCCTTTGACCCCCGAGCTGCCGCGACGATCTGTGGGGAGGGCCGGCGACAGCGACGGCGGCGACAGGCTGGGCGAGCACTGCTTATGGCAGCCGGGGGCTGGTCTGCGCAGGCGCCGGCTGAGGTGCCCAGCCTTTGACCCCCGAGCTGCCGCGACATGCTGTGGGCAGGGCCGGCAACGGCGACGGCGGCGACGGGCTGGGCGAGCGCCCGCAATGGCATTGGGGGCTGGGCTGCGCAGGCCACGGCTGAGGTGCCCAGCCTTTGACCCCCGAGCTGCCGCGACATCCTGTGGGCAGGGCCGGCGACGGCGACAGCGGCGACGGGCTGGGCGAGCGCCCGCAATGGCATTGGGGGCTGGGCTGCGCAGGCCACGGCTGAGGTGCCCAGCCTTTGACCCCGAGCTGCCGCGACGTCCTGTGGGCAGGGCCGGCGACAGAGACGGCGGCGACGGGCTGGGCGAGCGCTGCTTATGGCAGCGGGGGCTGGTCTGCGCAGGCGCCGGCTGAGGTGCCCAGCCTTTGACCCCATAGCTCCCGCGACGTGCTGTGGGCAGGGCTGGCGACAGCGACGGCGGCGACGGGCTGGGCGAGCGCTGCTTATGGCAGTGGGGGGCTGGGCTGCGCAGGCCACGGCTGAGGTGCCCAGCCTTTGACCCCATAGCTCCCGCGACGTGCTGTGGGCAGGGCTGGCGACAGCGACGGCGGCGACGGGCTGGGCGAGCGCTGCTTATGGCAGTGGGGGCTGGGCTGCGCAGGCGACAGCTGAGGTGCCCAGCCTTTGACCCCGAGCTGCCGCGACATGCTGTGGGCAGGGCCGGCGACGGCAACAGCGGCGACGGGCTGGGCGAGTGCCCGCAATGGCAGTGGGGGGCTGGGCTGCACAGGCGACGGCTGAGGTGCCTAGCCTTTAACCCCCGAGCTGCCGCGACATGCTGTGGGCAGGGCCGGCGACGGCGACGGCGGCGACGGGCTGGGCGAGCGCCCGCAATGGCATTGGGGGGCTGGGCTGCGCAGGCCACGGCTGAGGTGCCCAGCCTTTGACCCCCGAGCTGCCGCGACGATCTGTGGGGAGGGCCGGCGACAGCGACGGCGGCGACAGGCTGGGCGAGCACTGCTTATGGCAGCCGGGGGCTGGTCTGCGCAGGCGCCGGCTGAGGTGCCCAGCCTTTGACCCCCGAGCTGCCGCGACATGCTGTGGGCAGGGCCGGCGACGGCGACGGCGGCGACGGGCTGGGCGAGCGCCCGCAATGGCATTGGGGGGCTGGGCTGCGCAGGCCACGGCTGAGGTGCCCAGCCTTTGACCCCCGAGCTGCCGCGACGTCCTGTGGGCAGGGCCGGCGACAGAGACGGCGGTGACGGGCTGGGCGAGCGCTGCTTATGGCAGCGGGGGGCTGGTCTGCGCAGGCGCCGGCTGAGGTGCCCAGCCTTTGACCCCATAGCTCCCGCGACGTGCTGTGGGCAGGGCTGGCGACAGCGACGGCGGCGACGGGCTGGGCGAGCGCTGCTTATGGCAGTGGGGGGCTGGGCTGCGCAGGCCACAGCTGAGGTGCCCAGCCTTTGACCCCATAGCTCCCGCGACGTGCTGTGGGCAGGGCCGGCGACGGCGACGGCGGCGACGGGCTGGGCGAGCGCCCGCAATGGCATTGGGGGGCTGGGCTGCGCAGGCCACGGCTGAGGTGCCCAGCCTTTGACCCCCGAGCTGCCGCGACGATCTGTGGGGAGGGCCGGCGACAGCGACGGCGGCGACAGGCTGGGCGAGCACTGCTTATGGCAGCCGGGGGCTGGTCTGCGCAGGCGCCGGCTGAGGTGCCCAGCCTTTGACCCCCGAGCTGCCGCGACATGCTGTGGGCAGGGCCGGCAACGGCGACGGCGGCGACGGGCTGGGCGAGCGCCCGCAATGGCATTGGGGGGCTGGGCTGCGCAGGCCACGGCTGAGGTGCCCAGCCTTTGACCCCCGAGCTGCCGCGACATCCTGTGGGCAGGGCCGGCGACGGCGACAGCGGCGACGGGCTGGGCGAGCGCCCGCAATGGCATTGGGGGCTGGGCTGCGCAGGCCACGGCTGAGGTGCCCAGCCTTTGACCCCCGAGCTGCCGCGACGTCCTGTGGGCAGGGCCGGCGACAGAGACGGCGGCGACGGGCTGGGCGAGCGCTGCTTATGGCAGCGGGGGGCTGGTCTGCGCAGGCGCCGGCTGAGGTGCCCAGCCTTTGACCCCATAGCTCCCGCGACGTGCTGTGGGCAGGGCTGGCGACAGCGACGGCGGCGACGGGCTGGGCGAGCGCTGCTTATGGCAGTGGGGGGCTGGGCTGCGCAGGCCACGGCTGAGGTGCCCAGCCTTTGACCCCATAGCTCCCGCGACGTGCTGTGGGCAGGGCTGGCGACAGCGACGGCGGCGACGGGCTGGGCGAGCGCTGCTTATGGCAGTGGGGGGCTGGGCTGCGCAGGCGACAGCTGAGGTGCCCAGCCTTTGACCCCCGAGCTGCCGCGACATGCTGTGGGCAGGGCCGGCGACGGCAACAGCGGCGACGGGCTGGGCGAGTGCCCGCAATGGCAGTGGGGGGCTGGGCTGCACAGGCGACGGCTGAGGTGCCTAGCCTTTAACCCCCGAGCTGCCGCGACATGCTGTGGGCAGGGCCGGCGACGGCGACGGCGGCGACGGGCTGGGCGAGCGCCCGCAATGGCATTGGGGGCTGGGCTGCGCAGGCCACGGCTGAGGTGCCCAGCCTTTGACCCCGAGCTGCCGCGACGATCTGTGGGGAGGGCCGGCGACAGCGACGGCGGCGACAGGCTGGGCGAGCACTGCTTATGGCAGCCGGGGGCTGGTCTGCGCAGGCGCCGGCTGAGGTGCCCAGCCTTTGACCCCCGAGCTGCCGCGACATGCTGTGGGCAGGGCCGGCGACGGCGACGGCGGCGACGGGCTGGGCGAGCGCCCGCAATGGCATTGGGGGGCTGGGCTGCGCAGGCCACGGCTGAGGTGCCCAGCCTTTGACCCCGAGCTGCCGCGACGTCCTGTGGGCAGGGCCGGCGACAGAGACGGCGGTGACGGGCTGGGCGAGCGCTGCTTATGGCAGCGGGGGGCTGGTCTGCGCAGGCGCCGGCTGAGGTGCCCAGCCTTTGACCCCATAGCTCCCGCGACGTGCTGTGGGCAGGGCTGGCGACAGCGACGGCGGCGACGGGCTGGGCGAGCGCTGCTTATGGCAGTGGGGGGCTGGGCTGCGCAGGCGACAGCTGAGGTGCCCAGCCTTTGACCCCCGAGCTGCCGCGACATGCTGTGGGCAGGGCCGGCGACGGCAACAGCGGCGACGGGCTGGGCGAGTGCCCGCAATGGCAGTGGGGGGCTGGGCTGCACAGGCGACGGCTGAGGTGCCTAGCCTTTAACCCCCGAGCTGCCGCGACATGCTGTGGGCAGGGCCGGCGACGGCGACGGCGGCGACGGGCTGGGCGAGCGCCCGCAATGGCATTGGGGGCTGGGCTGCGCAGGCCACGGCTGAGGTGCCCAGCCTTTGACCCCGAGCTGCCGCGACGATCTGTGGGAGGGCCGGCGACAGCGACGGCGGCGACAGGCTGGGCGAGCACTGCTTATGGCAGCCGGGGGCTGGTCTGCGCAGGCGCCGGCTGAGGTGCCCAGCCTTTGACCCCCGAGCTGCCGCGACATGCTGTGGGCAGGGCCGGCGACGGCGACGGCGGCGACGGGCTGGGCGAGCGCCCGCAATGGCATTGGGGGGCTGGGCTGCGCAGGCCACGGCTGAGGTGCCCAGCCTTTGACCCCCGAGCTGCCGCGACGTCCTGTGGGCAGGGCCGGCGACAGAGACGGCGGTGACGGGCTGGGCGAGCGCTGCTTATGGCAGCGGGGGCTGGTCTGCGCAGGCGCCGGCTGAGGTGCCCAGCCTTTGACCCCATAGCTCCCGCGACGTGCTGTGGGCAGGGCTGGCGACAGCGACGGCGGCGACGGGCTGGGCGAGCGCTGCTTATGGCAGTGGGGGGCTGGGCTGCGCAGGCCACAGCTGAGGTGCCCAGCCTTTGACCCCATAGCTCCCGCGACGTGCTGTGGGCAGGGCTGGCGACAGCGACGGCGGCGACGGGCTGGGCGAGCGCTGCTTATGGCAGTGGGGGGCTGGGCTGCGCAGGCGACAGCTGAGGTGCCCAGCCTTTGACCCCGAGCTGCCGCGACATGCTGTGGGCAGGGCCGGCGACGGCGACGGCGGCGACGGGCTGGGCGAGCGCTGCTTATGGCAGTGGGGGGCTGGGCTGCGCAGGCGACAGCTGAGGTGCCCAGCCTTTGACCCCCGAGCTGCCGCGACATGCTGTGGGCAGGGCCGGCGACGGCGACGGCGGCGACGGGCTGGGCGAGCGCCCGCAATGGCATTGGGGGGCTGGGCTGCGCAGGCCACGGCTGAGGTGCCCAGCCTTTGACCCCGAGCTGCCGCGACGTCCTGTGGGCAGGGCCGGCGACGGCGACGGCGGCGACGGGCTGGGCGAGCGCTGCTTATGGCAGCGGGGGGCTGGTCTGCGCAGGCGCCGGCTGAGGTGCCCAGCCTTTGACCCATAGCTCCCGCGACGTGCTGTGGGCAGGGCTGGCGACAGCGACGGCGGCGACGGGCTGGGCGAGCGCTGCTTATGGCAGTGGGGGGCTGGGCTGCGCAGGCCACGGCTGAGGTGCCCAGCCTTTGACCCCATAGCTCCCGCGACGTGCTGTGGGCAGGGCTGGCGACGGCGACGGCGGCGACGGGCTGGGCGAGCGCTGCTTATGGCAGTGGGGGGCTGGGCTGCGCAGGCGACAGCTGAGGTGCCCAGCCTTTGACCCCCGAGCTGCCGCGACATGCTGTGGGCAGGGCCGGCGACGGCGACGGCGGCGACGGGCTGGGCGAGCGCCCGCAATGGCATTGGGGGGCTGGGCTGCGCATGCCACGGCTGAGGTGCCCAGCCTTTGACCCCCGAGCTGCCGCGACGTCCTGTGGGCAGGGCCGGCGACAGAGACGGCGGCGACGGGCTGGGTGAGCACTGACAATTGCAGCGAGGGGCTGGATCCCCGACTTGAGCCTCGGCCCCCCAACCTCCGTCCCACGCCACCCATGCCGCTGGGGACCGCCCCGCCCCGCCCCGCCCTGCCCCGCCACGCCCCGCCACACCCCGCCCCATCCATCCACCACCACCCCGAAGCCATGGATGCCAACCAAGACTCGTTGCTCGATTGTCACATCCACAGCCCGAGAGCAGCAAGCTTCAGGTACCCGAAATGCAATAGTCCCTTTCACCAACACACGACCCGCTCGCCCAACCTATATCGATAGGTACTCACATGATGACCTACGTTGCTTATGGCATAGCAATGTGGGGATGGTGGGATTACGCGGCGCCGGCCCTCCACCCCTGCTGACCTGCTCGCCATTGTCGCGGTCGCCAATGTGCAGCACTGGCCGCACGCCGCTGCGGACCGCATCGAAGCGCCCGCGGGTCCGCAACGGGTGGCGAAGGTGGCAGGGGCGAGGGCGAAGGCGACGGTGACGGCAACGGCGACGGCGGCGACGGGCTGGGCGAGCACCCGCAATGGCAGCGGGGGGCTGGGCTGTGCAGGCGCCGGCTGAGGTGCCCAGCCGTTGACCCCCGAGCTGCCGCGATGATCTGTGTGCAGGGCCGGCGACGGCGACGGCGGCGACAGGCTGGGCGAGCGCCCGCAATGGCATTGGGGGGCTGGGCTGCGCATGCCACGGCTGAGGTGCCCAGCCTTTGACCCCCGAGCTGCCGCGACGTCCTGTGGGCAGGGCCGGCGACAGAGACGGTGGCGATGGGCTGGGTGAGCGCTGCTTATGGCAGCGGGGGGCTGGTCTGCGCAGGCCACGGCTGAGGTGCCCAGCCTTTGACCCCATAGCTCCCGCGACGTGCTGTGGGCAGGGCTGGCGACCACGACCGCGGCGACGGGCTGGGCGAGCGCCCGCAATGGCATTGGGGGGCTGGGCTGCGCAGGCCACGGCTGAGGTGCCCAGCCTTTGACCCCCGAGCTGCCGCGACGATCTGTGGGGAGGGCTGGCGACAGCGACGGCGGCGACAGGCTGGGCGAGCGCTGCTTATGGCAGCGGGGGCTGGGCTGCGCAGGCCACGGCTGAGGTGCCCAGCCTTTGACCCCATAGCTCCCGCGACGTGCTGTGGGCAGGGCTGGCGACAGCGACGGCGGCGACGGGCTGGGCGAGCGCCCGCAATGGCATTGGGGGGCTGGGCTGCGCAGGCCACGGCTGAGGTGCCCAGCCTTTGACCCCGAGCTGCCGCGACGTCCTGTGGGCAGGGCCGGCGACAGAGACGGCGGCGACGGGCTGGGTGAGCGCTGACAATTGCAGCGAGGGGCTGGATCCCCGACTTGAGCCTCGGCCCCCAACCTCCGTCCCACGCCACCCATGCCGCTGGGGACCGCCCCGCCCCGCCCCGCCCTGCCCGCCACGCCCCGCCACACCCCGCCCCATCCATCCACCACCGCCCCGAAGCCATGGATGCCAACCAAGACTCGTTGCTCGATTGTCACATCCACAGCCCGAGAGCAGCAAGCTTCAGGTACCCAAAATGCAATAGTCCCTTTCACCAACACACGGCCCGCTCGCCCAACCTATATCGATAGGTACTCACATGATGACCTACGTTGCTTATGGCATGGCAATGTGGGGATGGTGGGATCACGTGGCGCCGGCCCTCCACCCCTGCTGACCTGCTCGCCATTGTCGCGGTCGCCAATGTGCAGCACTGGCCACACGCCGCTGCGGACCGCATCGAAGCGCCCGCGGGTCCGCAACGGGTGGCGAAGGTGGCAGGGGCGAGGGCGAAGGCGACGGTGACGGCAACGGCGACGGCGGCGACGGGCTGGGCGAGCACCCGCAATGGCAGCGGGGGGCTGGGCTGTGCAGGCGCCGGCTGAGGTGCCCAGCCGTTGACCCCCGAGCTGCCGCGATGATCTGTGTGCAGGGCCGGCGACGGCGACGGCGGCGACAGGCTGGGCGAGCGCCCGCAATGGCATTGGGGGCTGGGCTGTGCAGGTGACAGCTGAGGTGCCAAGCCTTTGACCCCGAGCTGCCGCGACATGCTGTGGGCAGGGCCTGTGTCGGCGACGGCGGCGGCAGGCTGGGCGAGCGCTGCTTATGGCAGCGGGGGGCTGGGCTGCACAGGTGCCGGCTGAGGTGCCCAGCCTTTGACCCCATAGCTCCCGCGACGTGCTGTGGGCAGGGCTGGCGACCACGACGGCGGCGACGGGCTGGGCGAGCGCCCGCAATGGCATTGGGGGGCTGGGCTGCGCAGGCCACGGCTGAGGTGCCCAGCCTTTGACCCCCGAGCTGCCGCGACGTCCTGTGGGCAGGGCCGGCGACAGAGACGGCGGCGACGGGCTGGGCGAGCGCCCGCAATGGGGTGCCCAGCCTCGGCCCCACGACCTCTCACGCGCGCCAAAAGGCCTGCAACGAAAAATATACGCGGGGAGCAGGGGTCGGCGTACGGCAGTTGGATCGCGCCCGCGAGTACCAGGTGCAGGGGTGACACGAGGGCACGGGGTCTGCAGCGCAAGCAAGGTAGACCGCTGTGGGCAATGTCAGACCGCTACGTTGCTTATGGCATGGCAATGTGGGGATGGTGGGATCACGCGGCGCCGGCCCTCCACCCCTGCTGACCTGCTCGCCATCGTCGCGGTCGCCAATGTGCAGCACCGGCTGCACGCCGCTGCGGACCGCATCAAAGCGCCCGCAGGTCCGCAACGGGTGGTGAAGGTGGCGGGGGCAAAGGTTTAGGGTTAGGGTTTTAGAGTTGTAAGTCCTACCAGATCCTACCAGATCCTACCAGATGCCGTACGTTCAGCATGCAGAACGTACTGCAGGCGTGCTGTATGGACGCACACGCACACGCACACGCACACGCACACGCACACGCACCCCCCCACCCACACGCACACGCCCCCCCCCCCCCCCCCCCCCCCCCCCCCCCCCCCCCACACGCACACGCACACGCACACGCACACGCACACCACCCCACACGCACACCCCCCCCCACACGCACACCACCCCCCCCCCCCCCCCCCCCCCCCCCCCCCCCCCCCCCCCCCCCCCCCCCCCCCCCCCCCCCCACACGCACACGCACACGCACACGCACACGCACACGCACACGCACACGCACACGCACACGCACACGCACACGCACACGCACACGCACACGCACACGCACACGCACACGCACACGCACACGCACACGCACACGCACACGCACACGCACACGCACACGCACACGCACACGCACACGCACACGCAACACGCACACGCACACATTCTGCATGCCGTACGTTCAGCATGCAGAATGTACGGCAGGCGTGCTGTATGGACACGCAGCTATGAGAACGTGCAAGTATGCACCGCCCCTCCCCTATTTATTATAAGTCCTCTAGTTGTAAATCCTACCAGATGCCGTACGTTCAGCATGCAGAATGTACGGCAGGCGTGCTGTATGGACACGCAGCTATGAGAACGTGCAAGTATGCACCGCCCTCCCCTATTTATTATAAGTCCTCTAGTTGTAAATCCTACCAGATGCCGTACGTTCAGCATGCAGAACGTACTGCAGGCGTGCTGTATGGACGCACACGCCAACACGCACACGCACACGCACACGCACACGCACACGCACACGCACACGCACACGCACACGCACACGCACACGCCCCACACGCACACGCACACGCACACGCACACGCACACGCACACGCACACGCACACGCACACGCACACGAGGGCACAGGGTCTGCAGCGCAAGCAAGGTTAGACCGCTGTGGGCAATGTCAGACCGCTACGTTGCTTATGGCATGGCAATGTGGGATGGTGGGATCACACGGCGCCGGCCCTCCACCCCTGCTGACCTGCTCGCCATCGTCGCGGTCGCCAATGTGCAGCACCGGCTGCACGCCGCTGCGGACCACATCAAAGCGCCCGCGGTCCGCAACGGGTGGTGAAGGTGGCGGGGGCAAAGGCGAAGGCGACGGTGACGGCAACGGCGGCGGTGGCGACGGGCTGGGCGAGCGCTGCTTATGGCAGGGCGGGGCTGGTCTGCGCAGGCGCCGGCTGAGGTGCCCAGCCCTTGACCCCATAGCTCCCGCGACGTGCTGTGGGCAGGGCTGGCGACCACGACGGCGGCGACGGGCTGGGCGAGCGCCCGCAATGGCATTGGGGGGCTGGCTGCGCAGGCCACGGCTGAGGTGCCCAGCCTTTGACCCCCGAGCTGCCGCGACGTCCTGTGGGCAGGGCCGGCGACAGAGACGGCGGCGACGGGCTGGGCGAGCGCTGCTTATGGCAGCGGGGGCTGGTCTGCGCAGGCGCCGCTGAGGTGCCCAGCCTTTGACCCCATAGCTCCCGCGACGTGCTGTGGGCAGGGCTGGCGACAGCGACGGCGGCGACGGGCTGGCGAGCACTGCTTATGGCAGTGGGGGCTGGCTGCGCAGGCCACGGCTGAGGTGCCCAGCCTTTGACCCCCGAGCTGCCGCGACGTCCTGTGGCAGGGCCGGCGACAGAGACGGCGGCGACGGGCTGGGCGAGCGCTGCTTATGGCAGCGGGGGCTGGTCTGCGCAGGCGCCGGCTGAGGTGCCCAGCCTTTGACCCCATAGCTCCCGCGACGTGCTGTGGGCAGGGCTGGCGACAGCGACGGCGGCGACGGGCTGGGCGAGCGCCCGCAATGGCAGTGGGGGGCTGGGCTGCGCAGGCCACGGCTGAGGTGCCCAGCTTTGACCCATAGCTCCCGCGACGTGCTGTGGGCAGGGCTGGCGACAGCGACGGCGGCGACGGGCTGGGCGAGCGCTGCTTATGGCAGTGGGGGGCTGGGCTGCACAGGCGACTGCTGAGGTGCCCAGCCTTTGACCCCGAGCTGCCGCGCCATGCTGTGGGCAGGGCCGGCGACGGCAACAGCGGCGACGGGCTGGGCGAGCGCCCGCAAATGGCATTGGGGGGCTGGGCTGCGCAGGCCACGGCTGAGGTGCCCAGCTTTGACCCCCGAGCTGCCGCGACATGCTGTGGGCAGGGCCGGCGACGGCGACGGCGGCGACGGGCTGGGTGAGCGCCCGCAATGGCAGCGGGGGGCTGGGCTGCACAGGCGACGGCTGAGGTGCCAGCCTTTGACCCCAGAGCTCCCGCAACGTGCTGTGGGCAGGGCGGCGACGCAACAGCGGCGACGGGCTGGGCGAGTGCCCGCAATGGCAGTGGGGGGCTGGGCTGCACAGGCGACGGCTGAGGTGCCTAGCCTTTAACCCCCGAGTGCGCGACATGCTGTGGGCAGGGCCGGCGACGGCAACAGCGGCGACGGGCTGGGCGAGCGCACCGCAATGGCTGCGGGGCCTGGGCTGCGCAGGCGCCGGCTGAGGTGGCCCAGCCTTTCACACCCATAGCTCCGCGACATGCTGTGGGCAGGGCCGGCGACGGCGACGGCGGTGAAGGGCTGGGTGAGCGCCCGCAATGGCTGCGGGGGCCTGTGGCGCGCAGGCGCCGGCTGAGGTGCCCAGCCTTTGACCCCGAGCTGCCGCGACGTGCTGTGGGCAGGGCCGGCGACGGCAACGGCGGTGATGGGCTGGGCGAGTTGATTAGCATCGGCTTGGCCTGTGTGAGGTGTTGGCTGGGACAAAGCCATGGCGTTGTACAGCAGTTGATGACTTGTGAAGGTCTTGGGTTCGATCAGCATGTTTTTCATATCTAATCTGTACGTATGGGCATCATCTATGACAGGTAGGTCATGGTGTGCGTCTGTGATATGCAGCATGATATGCCGTACGTTCAGCATGCAGAACGTACTGCAGAAAGACCTGTGTGTGTATGGACTCGTGAGGCTATCCGCCGTACGTTCAGCATGCAGAACGTACTGCAGGCGTGTATGTATGTATGATGGACAGGGCAGGGGTTAGGGGCGCCCAGCCATGTATGTGCCTGCTGCCTGGCCGGGGGATTTTTTTGCGTGAACTATACGGCAATAATAATTGTGGCCCTTGCATGGATCGCTCTGTTCTTGGGGCTGCGTGCGTGTGAGGAACGGTGGTTGTGTCTCGTGATGCATGGTTGGAGTCCTAGTCTAGGTTCGAGCACCACGGGCGCATTGTTCCTCTATTACCTCATCACTCGCCTCATCAGTGTAAACCTTTGACCCAGAGCTCCCGCAACGTGCTGTGGACAGGGCCATCGTCAGCGATGGTGGCGACGGGCTGGGCGAGTGCCCGCAATGGCAGTGGGGGCTGGTCTGCGCAGGCGACGGCTGAGGTGGCCTAGCCTTTAACCCCGAGCTGCGCGACATGCTGTGGCAGGGCCGGCGACGGCAACAGCGGTGACGGGCTGGGCGAGTGCCCGCAATGGCAGCGGGGGGCTGGCTGTGCAGGCGCCGGTGAGGTGCCCAGCCTTTGACCCATAGCTCCCGCGACCTGCTGTGGTCAGGGCCGGCGACAGCAACGGCGGCAACGGCTGGGCGAGCACCCGCATGGAGCGGGGGCTGGGCTGCGCAGGGGCCGGCCTGAGGTGCCAGCCTTTGACGCCATAGCTCCCGCGACATGCTGTGGGCAGGGCCGGCGACGGCGACGGCGGTGACGGGCTGGGTGAGCGCCGCAATGGCTGGCGGGGCCGGGCTGCGCAGGCGCCGGCTGAGGTGCCAGCTTTGACCCCCGAGCTGCCGGAAGTGCTGTGGGCAGGGCCGGCGACGGCAACGGCGGTGATGGGCTGGGCGAGCGCCCGCAATGGCAGCGGGGGGCTGGGCTGCACAGGCGACGGCTGAGGTGCCAGCCTTTGACCCCAGAGCTGCCCACCCCCCCCACCCCGCCCCGCCCCACCCCGCCCGCCGCCGCCCCGCCCCGCCCGCCGCCGGCCGCCCGCCCGCGCCGCCCGCCCCGCCCGCCCGCCCCGCCCCCCCCCCGCCCGCCCGCCCCGCCCCGCCCGCCCCGCCCACTCGCCCCATCCATCCACGACCGCCCCAAAGCCATGGATGCCAACCAAGACTCGTTGCTCGATTGTCACATCCACAGCCCGAGAGCAGCAAGCTTCAGGTACCGAAACAAAAGTCCCTTTCACCAACACAGGCCCGCTCGCCACCTATATTTGATAGGTACTCACATGATGACCCCGCGAGGTCTGCGGGATCAGATGTCACCAGCCCTCCACCCTGCTGACTGCTCTGTCACCGTCGCATATCCAATGTGCAGTGCCGGCCGCACGCTGCCAGGGTCGCATCAAACCGCCCACAGATCTGCAACGGGCTGGGCGAGCGCCCGCAATGGCAGCGGGGGCTGGGCTGCGCAGGCGCCGGCCTGAGGTGCCCAGCCTTTGACCCATAGCTCCCGCGATGTGCTGTGGGCAGGGAGGCAACATCGGCAACGGCTGGACGAGCGCCGCATGGCAGGGGGGCTGGGCTGCGGCAGGTGCAGGCTGAGATGCCCAGCCTTGACAGTTGCCCGACGATCTGTGGGCAGGGGCCGGCGTTGGCGACGGTGGCGACAGGCTGGTGAGCGCCAAATGGCAGCGGGGCTGGGGCGCAGGCACTGGCTGAGGTGCCCAGCCTTTGACCCCATAGCTCCCGGATGTCTGTGGGCAGGGCTGGCGACCGCGACGGCGGCGACGGGCTGGGCGAGCACCGCAATGGCAGCGGGGTGCTGGGCTGCACAGGCGCCGGCTGAGGTGCCCAGCCTTTGACCCGAGTTGCCGCGACGTGCTGTGGGCAGGGCCGGCGACGGTGAAGGCGGTGATGGGCTGGGCGAGCGCCCGCAATGGCAGCGGGGGGCTGGGCTGCACAGGCGACGGTGAGGTGCCAGCCTTTGACCCCGAGTGCGCGACCTGCTGTGGGCAGGGCCGGCGACGGCGATGGCGGTGACGGGCTGGGCGAGTGCCGCAATGGCTGCGGGGGCTGGGCTGCGCAAGGGCGCCGGCTGAGGTGCCGCAGCTTGTAGCTCCCGACTGCTGTGGGCAGGGCTGCGACGGCAACAGCGGCGACGGGCTGGGCGAGCGCACCGCAATGGAGCGGGGGCTGGGCGCACAGGCGACGGTTGAGGTGCCAGCCTTTGACCCCCGAGCTGCCGGACCTGCTGTGGGCAGGCCGGCAATGGCCAGCGGCGACGGGCTGGGCGAGTGCCCGCAATGGCGGCGGGGGTGCTGGCTGTGCAGGCGCGCTGAGGTGCCCAGCCTTTGACCCATAGCTCCGCGACATGCTGTGGGAGGGCCGGCGACAGCAACGGCGCAACGGGCTGGGCGAGCGCCCGCAATGGCAGCGGGGGCTGGGCTGCGCAGGGCCGGCCTGAGGTGCCAGCTTTCACCCATAGCTCCGCGACATGCTGTGGGCAGGGCAGCGACGGCGACGGCGGTGACGGCTGGGCGAGGCCCGCATGGCTGGCGGGGCCTGGGCTGCGCAGGCGCCGGCTGAGGTGCCAGCTTTGACCCCGAGCTGCCGCGACGTGCTGTGGGCAGGGCCGGCGACGGCAACGGCGGTGATGGGCTGGGCGAGCGCCCGCAATGGCAGCGGGGGGCTGGCTGCACAGGCGACGGCTGAGGTGCCGCAGCCTTTGACCAGAGCTGCCCACCGCCGCCCGCCCGCCCGCCGCACCCCCGCGGCCCCGCCCCGCCCCGCCCCGCCCCCCGCCCCGCCCCGCGCCACCGCCCGCCCACCTCGCCCCATCCATCCACCACCGCCCCAAAGCCATGGATGCAAACCAAAGACCTGTGCTCGATTGTCACATCCACAGCCCCGAGAGTAGCAAGCTTCAGGTACGAACGCAAAAGTCCTTTCACCAACACACGGCCCGCTCGCCAACCTATATTGATAGGTACTCACATGATACCCGCGAGTCTGCGGGATCACATGTCACCGGCCTCCACCCTGCTGACCTGCTCCGTCACCGTCGCCATATCCAATGTGGCAGTGCCGGCTGCACGCTGCCAGGGACACATCAAACCGCCCACAGATCTGGCAACGGGTGGCAAAGGCGGCAGGGGTGAGGGTGAAGGGGAGGCACAGGATCCCAGCCTGAGACTCGCCCCAATCTCCCACACCGCCATGCCCCGCCCCGCCCGCCGCCCACCCCGCCGCGCCCCGCCCCCACCCGCCCCGCGCGCCGCCCCGCCCCGCCCGCCCCCGCCCCCCGCCCGCCGCCCGCCGCCGCCCGACCCGCCCGCCCGCCCCGCCGCCGTCCGCCCCGCCCATCCATCCACCACCGCCCCCGAAGCCAAGATGCAACCAAGGCTCGTTCCTCGATATTCACATCCACAGCGCGAGAGGGCAAGCTTCAGGTACCCAAACCATATTGACCTTTCACCCACAAATGGCCGCTCGCCAACCACTATTGAAAGTACTGAAACAAATCGCACCTTCATTGGCAGGATCCCAGCAGGATCCCGACTTGAGCCTCAGCCCCCAACCTCCCGCGATGTGCTGTGGGCAGGGCTGGCGACCGCGACGGCGGCGACGGCTGGGCGAGCACCCGCAATGGCAGCGGGGTGCTGGCTGCACAGGCGCCGGCTGAGGTGCCCAGCTTTGACCCAAGCTGCCGCGACGTGCTGTGGGCAGGGCCGGCGACGGTGACGGCGGTGATGGGCTGGGCGAGCGCCCGCAATGGCAGCGGGGGCTGGGCTGCACAGGCGACGGCTGAGGTGCCCAGCTTTGACCGCCGAGCTGCCGCGACCTGCTGTGGGCAGGGCCGGCGACGGCGATGGCGGTGACGGGCTGGGCGAGTGCCCGCAATGGCTGCGGGGGCTGGGCTGCGCAGGCACGGTGAGGTGCCCAGCCTTTGACCCCATAGTCCGCGACATGCTGTGGGCAGGGCTGGCGACGGCAACGGCGCCGACGGGCTGGGCGAGCGCCTGCAATGGCAGCGGGGGCTGGGCTGCACAGGCGACGGTTGAGGTGCCCAGCCTTTGACCCCCGAGCTGCCGCGACTGCTGTGGGCAGGGCCGGCAATGGCAACAGCGGCGACGGGCTGGGCGAGTGCCGCAATGGCAGCAGGGGCTGGGCTGTGCAGGCGCCGGCTGAGGTGCCAGCCTTTGACCCATAGCTCCGCGACATGCTGTGGGCAGGGCCGGCGACAGCAACGGCGGCAACGGGCTGGGCGAGCGCCCGCAATGGCAGCGGGGGGCTGGCTGCGCAGGCGCCGGCCTGAGTGCCCAGCCTTTCACCCCATAGCTCCCGCGACATGCTGTGGGCAGGGCCGGCGACGGCGACGGCGGTGACGGGCTGGGCGAGGCGCCGCAATGGCTGCGGGGGCCTGGGCTGCGCAGGCGCCGGCTGAGGTGGCCCAGCCTTTGACCCATAGCTCCGCGACATGCTGTGGGCAGGGCCGGTGACAGCAAACGGCGCAACGGCTGGGCGAGCGCCGCAATGGCAGCGGGGGCTGGGCTGCGCAGGCGCCGGCCTGAGGTGCCAGCCTTTCACCCCATAGCTGCGGAACGGCGGCGCTCCTGCCGCCGGCCCCACCGCGCCGCCGCCAAAGCATGCGGCGTCGCTCTTCCCCAAGCACACGCCAACCTCGCCGCGCGGCCCCGACATCCGCTCCGAAGCGAGCGGCCCAGGGGCTGGCAAGGTGCCGCGCCGCGCGCGCGGCCGCTGCGCCGTTCCGCAGCCTTGGAGGCTGCGGCCTGGCGCCTATGGATGGCGGAATGGGTTGGCTGGATGGCAGCGCCGACTCGCAGCAGAGCGCGCCGCCAGTACCCTTGCCGCCACGTCCGCAGGCAGTGGCGGCTGCGGCCGCGGCGGCGGCACCTTGCCAGCCCCTGGGCCGCTCGCTTCGGAGCAGATGCCGGGGGGCCGCGGCGGCGAGGATGGCATGGTGCTTGGGGCAGAGGCGACGCCGCAGGCTTCGGCGGCGGCGGCGGCGGTGGGGCCGGCGCAGGGAGCACCACCGTTCCGCAGCCTTGGAGGCTGCGATCGAGGAGGTGCTCACGGTGCGGGTGCCCGGACACGCAGAAGCAGCGACACAACACCAACGGATGGCAGTGGGGGTGCCGGGAGGCACAGCATCAGCGGAGGCAACGGCAACGGACACAACATCAAGGAAAGCACTCCACTGGGAGCGGCGGCTGCACAGGCGACGGCTGAGGTGCGCAGCCTTTGACCCCAGAGCTGCGCCCCGCCCCACCGCCCGCCCGCCCGCCCGCCCCGCCGCCCGCCCCGCCCGCCCCCGCCGCCGCCCCGCCGCCCCGCCCCCGCCCCCCGCCCCCCGCCCCGCCCCGCCCCGCCCATCCATCCACCACCGCCCCGAAGCCACAGATGCCAACCAAGGCTCGTTCCTCGATATTCACATCCACAGCCCGAGAGCGGCAAGCTTCAGGTACCCAAACATATTGACCTTTCACCACACAAATGGCCCGCCCAACCACTATTGAAAGGTACTGAAAAAATCGCACCTTCATTGGCAGGATCCCAGCAGGATCCCGACTTGAGCCTCAGCCCCAACCTCCGCGCGCTCATGCTGCTGGGGACCATGTTGAATGGGCCACGGGTCTGCAACATGGAAAACGTGGGGAGCAGGGGCCGGCATACATCACCTGGATCACGCCGCGGACATGGGGTGCAAGAGTGACATGAGGGCACGGGGTCACACATGCAACGCACAGTGCTGCAGGAAATGGCAGACCGCTACCTCAGCATTCATTCACGTGCATTCAGACTCTCAATAGTCACTTATTAACAGTTCCTCACGTCATACAAAGGGTGAAGGCCCTGAGCTGCTCGCCAAGGTGTGAAATTCATAAAAATCTGTCAGGGAAATGGTTGCGGGAGGGTTGGGTTCGGTTAGGGTTCGGTTTGGGTTCGGTTTGGGGTTTCAGTATGGTTTGCTTAGGGTTTGCGGTTTCGGTTCGGTTTTCGTGCCGGTTGCCGGGGGCTTAGGTCACACCCAGCCCGAATGCCATTGACCTTCTGACAAGTTGCACGTTGCAAAGTGGCTGAACCTGGTCACATGATGGTCTTCTGGAATACTCTCGTTCACAAAATGTTTGTAGTTGATGCCTGCACTGCAGATGGTGCTTACCATTACTTAATTTCCAGTGGAGACGATGGACCACACGTGTGCTATCCAGACAACCCAACACACTGCACACGGCAGTAAAGGGAACATTTGCATCAGCATTTCATTGGCTTAGGATGCCATAGAATCAGGTCCGGAAAAGAAGAACGCACTGCACGTTGAATGTTAGGATCTACATACTTCTTGCTGACTGCCAAGCTGTCCAGGCCCAGCTTCCATAAATGAGTTCAGGTTAACAATAAGTAAGTACTACAATACAATAGTGCTAAAGGAAAGAACGCAGCCCTAGCACTGACCAGTCTCAGTTCCGTTTACAAGAAGATTGCTTGGTATGCTAGATAAGCAAGCTTACTGTAAATGTGTGTGGAGTATTACTAAGTAGCTCACCTTCATGTTGTAAATTTATCAGTTGAGAGCGTGACTGTCGTAACTTGTACAACGGAGGATCCCTTTTCAGCGGGTGGTGGTGGGCAGGCTCCCTAGGGTCACCATACAGCGACGCTGCCGTCCAAGGCAGGTTCGGATGGCTTGGGTGCAGGGCTGCGTGCTTGTACAGCAGAGCCATACGCAGCTGCTGAGGGGCGTTGCCACACATTCGCGTCCTGCGGATCCCTTTCCGGTGGGTAATGGTGGGCCGGCCCTGGGTCGCCGTACAGAGGAGCGACAGACGACCACTGGTTCTGATGGCTTGGGTGCAGGGTTGTGTGCTCGTGTAGCAGAGCCATACGCAGCTGGTGAGGGGCCAGGCATTAACGCACGTTCGCGTCCCGCAGATCCCTACTTGGTGAATGGAGCCAGTGTTTCAGTAAATCCACAAAGCCAATATTATTCGCGGCGCGCGTACTGATTATTTACACCCGCAAGATGTGTTAGAGAAACGCCGTCGGTTTGATTTGGAGGGTTCGTTTGGGAGTCCGAGCGCATGGCACAAAAGTGCAGGTAGTGAGTGCAACGGTTTCGCGCTGCGCGTGCCGTACGTCGCCACCAAGGACGTACGGCGAGACTGTGCTAGGCAAAGTAGTGAAGGAGATTGGGGATGGTTGGGTTGCGGATCGGGTGATGACCTCCATGACTTGGGCGATGCGTTGGTGCACGTGCAGGGCAGGGGTCGTGCTTGCGACATGCAACCCTGGCCGCTATCTGATGGTTTGCAACGGTTTCGGCGGCTGCGCGTGCCGTACGTCGCCACCAAGGGACGTACGGCGAGACTGTGCTAGGCAAAGTATCGAAGGAGATTGGGGATGGTTGGGTTGCGGATCGGGTGATGACCTCCACGACTTGGGCGATGCGTTGGTGCGCGTGCATTGCAGGGGGGCGTGCTTGCGACATGCAACCCTGGCTGCTATCTGATGGTTTGCAACGGTTTCGCAGCTGCGCGTGCCGTACGTCGCCACCAAGGGACGTACGGCGAGACTGTGACATGCGCGCATCTAGTATTTTTCTGTTGGGATACGTCAGCATGGTGGTGTTGAGAAACAGGAGTTTGTTTGGGTGTCCGAGCGCATGGCACAAAAGTGCAGGTGGTGAGTGCAAGTGCAAGTTGGTGGTGTACGGCAACAACGTAGTATTGCACTTGGTGAGGAGGAGAGATTGCTGTTTGTGCTGATTAGTAATGCGTTTGTATCTTGTGGATGATCATCGCAGTAATCGGTTAAGAGGGCTGCGGGTAAATACAGTTGTGAGGACCGGGTAGTCTGGGCTTGCTACTCGCTCGCACCGGTGCGCCACAACCGCCCATAATGTATTCATCTCACGGTGCAGCGACTGAATTGATCTATTTCGCAATGATTGCATAGTTTCATGTTTTTGTTGGGGACATTGCCTCCTCCTCGGTTTTGCTTTCATTTTTGCTCAGTCCGTTCCTAGAGCTTCGAGCCGAAGACACTGCTCCCTGGATTCCATTTTGCTATGAAAATGAATGTCAGAGAGCTTATCCAAGAAGACCTGGATGGACGGACAGTTTAACTTTCATAACGGTTGGGGTACGGTTGGTTACTGTTGTACACCGTCGTGAGCGAATTATTGAAGTCTTGCCTGAGCAACAGTCAGGCTCTGTAACAAATTTCCTATAACATATAATTGGTGTATTGTTCATTTAATAATGCTCATTGCGAAAGGCGACTACTATTTGTTTTGAATTGCGCGCGCAAACCTCATGGGCCAACTAGAGCCAACAAACCGCCACCTAATGCTAAGCCATTTACAATCTCTTAGCCAATGCAATGGTGAAGAAGTCAAGAGCAGCCAAAGAAGCCTCCTGTCTGCTTGGAAAGGGTGCTCAAACAGTGCAAGTGAAACTGCTGGCGTAGTGAGGTAAGAAGCTGATTCACGCATGCTTACAAGATGTCTGGACATGAAATTGAAGTCTAGCTGAATTGGATTGGTATTTCCTCCGCACTGTAGGAAAAGGTCGGCGGCGATGGGAGCTGTTCCGTTCGCAAGGGCTTCTCCAGGTCAAACTCGTGGCCACAATGCTGTGGGTCTTCAAGCTATTGGTTTTGGTTTGCAGAATGAATGATCATTCCATCTATTGGACATAAGCTGACGGCAAATGGTTTCTGCAAAAAAACAAGTTTAAATGCTCGAATGTACCCACCGTCCGAGCAAGCATCCTATGTCCACATAGATGGAATGATCATTCATTCTGCAAACCAAAACCAATAGCTTGAAGACCCACAGCATTGTGGCCACCGAGTTTGACCTGGAGAAGCCCTTGCGAACGGAACAGCTCCCATCGCCGCCGACCTTTTCCTACAGTGCGGAGGAAAATACCAATCCAATTCAGCTAGACTTCAATTTCATGTCCAGACATCTTGTAAGCATGCGTGAATCAGCTTCTTACCTCACTACGCCAGCAGTTTCACTTGCACTGTTTGAGCACCCTTTCCAAGCAGACAGGAGGCTTCTTGGCTGCTCTTGACTTCTTCACCATTGCATTGGCTAAGAGATTGTAAATGGCTTAGCATTAGGTGGCGGTTTGTTGGCTCTAGTTGGCCCATGAGGTTTGCGCGCGCAATTCAAACACAATAGTAGTCGCCTTTCGCAATGAGCATTATTAAATGAACAATACACCAATTATATGTTATAGGAAATTTGTTACAGAGCCTGACTGTTGCTCAGGCAAGACTTCAATAATTCGCTCACGACGGTGTACAACAGTAACCAACCGTACCCCAACCGTTATGAAAGTTAAACTGTCCGTCCATCCAGGTCTTCTTGGATAAGCTCTCTGACATTCATTTTCATAGCAAAATGGAATCCAGGGAGCAGTGTCTTCGGCTCGAAGCTCTAGGAACGGACTGAGCAAAAATGAAAGCAAAACCGAGGAGGAGGCAATGTCCCCAACAAAAACATGAAACTATGCAATCATTGCGAATAGATCAATTCAGTCGCTGCACCGTGAGATGAATACATTATGGGCGGTTGTGGCGCACCGGTGCGAGCGAGTAGCAAGCCCAGACTACCCGGTCCTCACAACTGTATTTACCCGCAGCCCTCTTAACCGATTACTGCGATGATCATCCACAAGATACAAACGCATTACTAATCAGCACAAACAGCAATCTCTCCTCCTCACCAAGTGCAATACTACGTTGTTGCCGTACACCACCAACTTGCACTTGCACTCACCACCTGCACTTTTGTGCCATGCGCTCGGACACCCAAACAAACTCCTGTTTCTCAACACCACCATGCTGACGTATCCCAACAGAAAAATACTAGATGCGCGCATGTCACAGTCTCGCCGTACGTCCCTTGGTGGCGACGTACGGCACGCGCAGCTGCGAAACCGTTGCAAACCATCAGATAGCAGCCAGGGTTGCATGTCGCAAGCACGCCCCCCTGCAATGCACGCGCACCAACGCATCGCCCAAGTCGTGGAGGTCATCACCCGATCCGCAACCCAACCATCCCCAATCTCCTTCGATACTTTGCCTAGCACAGTCTCGCCGTACGTCCCTTGGTGGCGACGTACGGCACGCGCAGCCGCGAAACCGTTGCAAACCATCAGATAGCGGCCAGGGTTGCATGTCGCAAGCACGACCCCTGCCCTGCACGTGCACCAACGCATCGCCCAAGTCATGGAGGTCATCACCCGATCCGCAACCCAACCATCCCAATCTCCTTCACTACTTTGCCTAGCACAGTCTCGCCGTACGTCCCTTGGTGGCGACGTACGGCACGCGCAGCCGCGAAACCGTTGCACTCACTACCTGCACTTTTGTGCCATGCGCTCGGACTCCCAAACGAACTCCTCCAAATCAAACCGACGGCGTTTCTCTAACACATCTTGCGGGTGTAAATAATCAGTACGCGGCCGCGAATAATATTGGCTTTGTGGATTTACTGAAACACTGGCTCCATTCACCAAGTAGGATCTGCGGGACGCGAACGTGCGTTAATGCCTGGCCCCTCACCAGCTGCGTATGGCTCTGCTACACGAGCACACAACCCTGCACCCAAGCCATCAGAACCAGTGGTCGTCTGTCGCTCCTCTGTACGGCGACCCAGGGCCGGCCCACCATTACCCACCGGAAAGGGATCCGCAGGACGCGAATGTGTGGCAACGCCAGGCCCCTCAGCAGCTGCGTATGGCTCTGCTGTACAAGCACGCAGCCCTGCACCCAAGCCATCCGAACCTGCCTTGGACGGCAGCGTCGCTGTATGGTGACCCTAGGGGAGCCTGCCCACCACCACCCGCTGAAAAGGGATCCTCCGTTGTACAAGTTACGACAGTCACGTCTCAACTGATAAATTTACAACATGGAAGGTGAGCTACTTAGTAATACTCCACACACATTTACAGTAAGCTTGCTTATCTAGCATACCAAGCAATCTTCTTGTAAACGGAACTGAGACTGGTCAGTGCTAGGGCTGCGTTCTTTCCTTTAGCACTATTGTATTGTAGTACTTACTTATTGTTAACCTGAACTCATTTATGGAAGCTGGGCCTGGACAGCTTGGCAGTCAGCAAGAAGGTATGTAGATCCTAACATTCCAACGTTGCAGTGCGTTCTTCTTTTCCGGACCTGATTCTATGGCATCCTAAGCCAATGAAATGCTGATGCAAATGTTCCCTTTACTGCCGTGTGCAGGTGTTGGGGTTGTCTGGATAGCACACGTGTGGTCCATCGTCTCCACTGGAAATTAAGTAATGGTAAGCACCATCTGCAGTGCAGGCATCAACTACAAACATTTTGTGAACGAGAGAGTATTCCAGAAGACCATCATGTGACCAGGTTCAGCCACTTTGCAACGTGCAACTTGTCAGAAGGTCAATGGCATTCGGGCTGGGTGTGACCTAAGCCCCCGGCAACCGGCCACGAAAACCGAACCGAAACCGCAAACCCTAAGCAAACCATACTGAAACCCAAACCGAACCCAAACCGAACCCTAACCGAACCCAACCCTCCCGCAACCATTTCCCTGACAGATTTTTATGAATTTCACACCTTGGCGAGCAGCTCCAGGGGCCTTCACCCTTTGTATGACGTGAGGAACTGTTAATAAGTGACTATTGAGAGTCTGAATGCACGTGAATGAATGCTGAGGTAGCGGTCTGCCATTTCCTGCCAGCACTGTGCGTTGCATGTGTGGACCCGTGCCCTCATGTCACTCTTGCACCCCATGTCCGCGGGCGTGATCCAGGTGATGTATGCCGGCCCCTGCTCCCCACGTTTTCCATGTTGCAGACCCGTGGCCCATTCAACATGGTCCCCAGCAGCATGAGCCGCCGCGGAGGTTGGGGGGCTGAGGCCTCAAGTCGGGGATCCTGCTGGGGATCCTGCAATGAAGTGCGATTTGTTTCAGTACCTTTCAATAGTGGTTGGGCGAGCGCGCCATTTGTGGGTTGAAAGGGTCAATATGGTTGGGTACCTGAAGCTTGCCGCTCTCGGGGCTGTGGATGTGAATATCGAGGAACGAGCCTTGGTTGGCATCTGTGGCTTCGGGGGCGGTGGTGGATGGATGGGGCGGGCGGGGCGGGCGGGGCGGGCGGGGCGGGGCGGGGTGGGGCGGGGCGGGGCGGGGCGGGCGGTGGGGGCGGGGCGGGGCGGGCGGGGCGGGGCGGGCGGGCGGGGCGGGGTGGGCGGGGCGGGGTGGGGCAGCTCTGGGGTCAAAGGCTGGGCACCTCAGCCGTCGCCTGTGCAGCCGCCGCTCCCAGTGGGAGTGCTTTCCTTGATGTTGTGTCCGTTGCCGTTGCCTCCGCTGATGCTGTGCCTCCGGCACCCCCACTGCATCGTTGGTGTTGTGTCCGCTGCTTCTGCGTGTCCGGGCACCCGCACCGTGAGCACCTCCTCGATCGCAGCCTCCAAGGCTGCGAACGGTGGTGCTCCCTGCCGCCGGCCCACCGCCGCCGCCGCCGCCGAAGCCTGCGGCGTCGCCTCTGCCCCAAGCACCATGCCATCCTCGCCGCCGCGGCCCCCCGGCATCTGCTTCCGAAGCGAGCGGCCAGGGGCTGGCAAGGTGCCGCCGCGCGGCCGCCAGCCGCCACTGCCTGCGGACGTGGCGGCAAGGGTACTGCGCGGCGCGCTCTGGCTGCGAGTCGGCGCTGCCATCCAGCCAACCCATTCCGCCATCCATAGGCGCCAGGGCCGCAGCCTCCAAGGCTGCGGAACGCGGCAGCGGCGGCCGCGGCCGCGGCGCGGCACCTTGCCAGCCCCTGGGCCGCTCGCTTCGGAGCGGATGTCGGGGGGCCGCGGCGGCGAGGTTGGCGTGGTGCTTGGGGAAAGAGGCGACGCCGCATGCTTTGGCGGCGGCGGCGGTGGGGCCGGCGGCAGGGAGCGCCGCCGTTCCGCAGCTATGGGGTGAAAGGCTGGGCACCTCAGGCCGGCGCCTGCGCAGCCCAGCCCCCGCTGCCATTGCGGGCGCTCGCCCAGCCCGTTCCGCCGTTGCTGTCACCGGCCCTGCCCACAGCATGTCGCGGGAGCTATGGGTCAAAGGCTGGGCACCTCAGCCGGCGCCTGCGCAGCCCAGGCCCCCGCAGCCATTGCGGGCGCTCGCCAGCCCGTCACCGCCGTCGCCGTCGCCGGCCCTGCCACAGCATGTCGCGGGAGCTATGGGGTGAAAGGCTGGCCTCAGGCCGGCCGCCTGCCGCAGCCCCCGCTGCCATTGCGGGCGCTCGCCCAGCCCGTTGCCGCCGTTGCTGTCGCCGGCCCTGCCACAGCATGTCGCGGGAGCTATGGGGTCAAAGGCTGGGCACCTCAGCCGGCGCTGCACAGCCCAGCCCCCTGCTGCCATTGCGGGCACTCGCCAGCCCGTCGCCGCTGTTTGCCATTGCCGGCCCTGCCCACAGCAAGGTCGCGGCAGCTCGGGGGTCAAAGGCTGGGCACCTCAACCGTCGCCTGTGCAGCCGCCCCCGCTGCCATTGCAGGCGCTCGCCCAGCCCGTCGCGCCGTTTGCCGTCGCCAGCCTGCCCACAGCATGTCGCGGGAGCTATGGGGTCAAAGGCTGGGCACCTCAGCCGGTGCCTGCGCAGCCCCCCCGCAGCCATTGCGGGCACTCGCCCAGCCCGTCACCGCCATCGCCGTCGCCGGCCCTGCCACAGCAGGTCGCGGCAGCTCGGGGGTCAAAGGCTGGGCACCTCAGCCGTCGCCTGTGCAGCCCAGCCCCCGCTGCCATTGGCGGCGCTCGCCCAGCCATCACCGCCGTCACCGTCGCCGGCCCTGCCCACAGCACGTCGCGGCAGCTTGGGGTCAAAGGCTGGGCACCTCAGCGGCGCCTGTGCAGCCAGCACCCCGCTGCCATTGCGGTGTGCTCGCCCAGCCCGTCGCCGCCGTCGCGGTCGCCAGCCCTGCCCACAGCACATCGCGGGAGGTTGGGGGGCTGAGGCTCAAGTCGGGATCCTGCTGGGGATCCTGCCAATGAAGTGCGATTTGTTTCAGTACCTTTCAATAGTGTTGGGCGAGCGGCCATTTGTGGGTTGAAAGGGTCAATATGGTTTGGGTACCTGAAGCTTGCCGCTCTCGGGGCGTGGATGTGAATATCGAGGAACGAGCCTTGGTTGCATCTGTGGCTTCGGGGCGGTGGTGGATGGATGGGGCGGGCCGGGGGGCGGGGGGGCGGGGCGGCGGGTGGGCGGGGCGGCGCGGGGCGGGCGGGCGGGTGGGCGGGGCGGGCGGGGCGGGGCGGGGGGGGCGCGGGGGGCGGGGCGGGGCGGGCGGGGGGCGGCGGGGGCGGGGGCATGGGGCGTGTGTGGGAGATTGGGGGCGAGTCTCAGGCTGGGGATCCTGTGCCTCCGCCTTCACCCTCACCCCTGCCGCCTTTTGCCACCCGTTGCAGATCTGTGGGCGGTTTGATGTGTCCTGGCAGCGTGCAGCCGGCACTGCACATTGGATATGGCGACGGTGACGGAGCAGCGTCAGCAGGGTGGAGGGCCGGTGACATG
>BDSI01000421.1:0-27450 GCA_003117195.1 Eudorina sp. 2006-703-Eu-15
TTGAAAGGTTTACAGTCTGCTGTAATTTCACTGTGACCGGCCCCAAACGGGCTGCAATTTGAGCTTCTCACAGTGTACATACTTTGTAGCCGTTACATGGTGGACCCGTACCCGACCGGTGTTCTAACCGGCCAAGAAAGCTCTTAGGAGCCTCACCTCATCAACCCCTACCATGGACTGTGCACCATCCTCCGTCCTTCCTCCGTTCATACTGGATTTACCATCCCTTTAGGTGAATATGATACTCCAGATCTTTGGGGTGCAAAATCCATGTGTAGCCGTCCGGAGCTGTAGTAGTGTCTGCACTCCATGTACACACCCCCTATTCGTTTTTTGCCAATAGCTTAGTTCCGAGGAACGTAGTGATCGTAGGAACTGAGCAAGGTTTGGTACGGCATAGTACGGCTGACTGAAGCGATATGTTTCGCACTCTCTCCTGTTTCAGGCATTCTGCTGTTCACAGTAGAGAGCACTCACATCACTGTGAGTGACCACTTTCCATCCCTTTGTTGCCCGAGCCTCCCCTGGCTCGTTCTCCCCGCCCATGGTCACCATCCTCCTCAGTGCTGGCGGCGGCTGGCAGCGGCGGCCGTGAAGGCCGGTAACCGGGCCGACACTGGGGCGGCGCCGTGACGGGGTTTTTCTTGGGAGGACGCAGGGGGGGTGGTGGGGGGGGCGCAAGAGCGGGGTCTGTCGGAAAGACGGCTGTGCTGGCGGACCGGGAACAGCCATCCGCCCCACGGGGCCATAGGCGGCAAGGGGCCAGCCCTCCGCCGGGTTGGGGGTGTGTTGGTAGAGTGGCCGCTTCTTGCGGGTCACTGTTGCTGGCCGGGGGGCGGTGGGGTTTTTTGGCTTGTGGCTCCTGTTCCGTTTTTTCCCGCCGCGCTTGCCCTGGCTGGGTTTTTCCGTTTCGGGAAGCATGGGGCGGTTTTCCCCCTGCCGCGTTGGCGGTTGGCGCCGGGGGCTGTTCTGGGGTGTTCTTGGCCGGGGGCTGCGTCGGTCGTGGCTGTCTGTGCTCGCTCGCTCGTCGTCGCGCGCCGCTCGATTTCGTTTGCCTTGTTCGCGGTCTTGGTGCGGCGTTCACTCTTGGCGGTGCCGTTGGGTTGCCGTCCTGGTGCGCCCTGCTGGGGCGCTGACTTCGTTTTCTGGCTGGGCGCGCGGCGACACGTGTCGCTTGTTTCTTTGCTTTTTGCTGGTGTGGGTGCTCTCTGCAGTGTAAATGGTCCATCGTCAGGCCGCTTCCTTCGCCAAAATTTGTGGTGCATCTTGCCGTCAGCTCGTTACAGCAAAAGCGGAAGTCAGCCGATAGAGTACCAAAACTCGATGTTGTTGTAAGTACGTAGCTTGTCAACACATTAGGCGACCACATAAGTTTTGCCCTTCATGCACCCGAATTCTACTGTGTGCCATGCCAGATGTGGCCCATGGCTGAGTGGCCAATAGCTGACGCTTGGATGTTGACCACAGCCTTGGCCAAGTGTGTGGGTCAAATTAGAAATGTAACTTGGATGTGTACAGTAGTAATCGAAGCCAAAACTACTGTAGCTACGTATAACTAACGATTTACGGTTTGAGATGCTCACATCACTTACAGCCCAGAGGATGTCTTGCACATGAATTCACACCCCTAATAAAGTCTATTAATGGTTCAGCGGTAGCTATGAGTTTGTCCTTAGATAAAGGACACCAAGGATGTGTGAAGTGTAAATACGGATTTACAAAATCCCTGTTTGCTGATACTTGTTTGAATTTTGGACCAATCAATGCATGCTGAGATAAACAATATTTACAAGTAGACATTGAACTGTACTCACCCGTCATGTGTCATCAATGCCGGATGTTTTGATTGATGACGGAACGGGATCTACCGTACCCCCCTGTTGATTAGTCAAGGTGTACCTAGCGTTGTTCAGTTTGATGAGCAATGATATGAGGATCACCGATTGGATCCATGCAGCACCAGTGGTATAGTGGTAGCATAGGTCCTTGCCACGGACCAGACCCGAGTTCGATTCTCGGCTGGTGCAATTCCTATAACATATTATAGGCAATTGTACTATATTTTTGTTCCTTCATGCATGGAAAACTTAGTCCATGGTTCGCCGCTGCGGGGAATCGAACCCCGGCCTCCCGCGTTCTTATCATTGACAGGCGGGGATACTGACCACTATACTACAGCGACAATGCTCAATCAATCTATACTTTCGCTACCGGGACTCGAACCCGGGTCTGCGAGAGTGAGAATCTCGTATCCTAACCGCCTAGACTATAGCGAATTGAGATATCAAGATAACATAAAATATCGACACCATATTCAATGCTCGAATACTTTTGAACACTCATGCACGCATATGTGAGGTTGCATTCCAGTTGCAGCTACGCAGTTTCCGTATGGAAGCGATACACATTGCCAGTTACTTTCACTGCCATACGGGTAACTTATGTCCTCACCCGGATTCGAGCCGGGGTCTTCACGGCCACAACGTGATGTACTA
Organism: Eudorina sp. 2006-703-Eu-15; assembly: GCA_003117195.1. Classification (NCBI taxonomy): domain Eukaryota; kingdom Viridiplantae; phylum Chlorophyta; class Chlorophyceae; order Chlamydomonadales; family Volvocaceae; genus Eudorina; species Eudorina sp. 2006-703-Eu-15. The sequence goes on from BDSI01000421.1 coordinate 2,496, forward strand.
ACCACTATACGATGAGGACTCTGCAATGCATACACCTGACATCTCGGCCATCTATTACAACACTAAGATGACTCGTGCGGTTGTTACCTATGAGTTTTGGAACTTCTCCCTTACAGTCAAGGCCGGTTAGCTCAGTCGGTAGAGCGCAAGGCTCTTAACCTTGTGGTCGTGGTTCGAGCCCCACATTGGGCGAAGAGTGTTTAATTGTGTTACATATGTATATCAAGTTTTATACGTGTGTGGGTATAACGATACATGACATTCACTCATGTAACAAGGCACACTTTATATCCTATGTTGAGGTGCATGATTGGGGTTTTAGGGGTTTGCACAAGCACACATCTACTTTGTTTAGGTTTTGGTCAGGTTCTGCTCTAACGCCTGCCTCATCATTTCCTCCATATTTGCATTGGACTTGCAGATGTAATCGACATACTTAATTATGTCCGTGTGTTTCCCAGTTCCGATTGCATCACTCTCAGGTATCAATGTATTTGTGGTGAGGACAGAACCCCTCCGTCCGAGCCTACCAGGGATCGAACCTGGAATCTCCGGTTCCGTAGACCGGCGCTTTATCCATTAAGCCATAGGCCCACCTATTGTTCAGCAGTCAGGTAATGATTGCCACACATCGCAGTCCCGTCGCGTCCGATGTTTCACTATGCATTTGTTACTTGTTCACAGGAAGTTATTGCCAATCCATGTTGCTCTTATTCATTGATTCATGAAAACAGTTGAGGACACAGGACACAAAGTGCAGTCTATCAATGGGTGCACCAAGCAACTTCGGCTCTGTCATCACTTCGGTTTTGAAGCATGGAGCTAATTGGCACTATGTTGTACCATGGTTCAGTGGATTCTGCATTCCAGTAATTTCCAGAGCCCTCCACCACCCTGGTGACATAGGTTACTGTGCCCTGGGTGTAAATTATGTAACAAGTCTACCATCAAGATAAGGTTGAGACATGACAGTTTTCAGTTGAAAGGTTTACAGTCTGCTGTAATTTCACTGTGACCGCCCCCAAACGGGCTGCAATTTGAGCTTCTCACAGTGTACATACTTTGTAGCCGTTACATGGTGGACCCGTACCCCGACCGGGTGTTCTAAACCGGCCAAGAAAGCTCTTAGGAGCCTCACCTCATCAACCCCTACCATGGACTGTGCACCCATCCTCCGTCCTTCCTCCGTTCATACTGGATTTACCATCCCTTTAGGTGAATATGATACTCCAGATCTTCGGGTGCAAAATCCATGTGTAGCCGTCCGGAGCTGTAGTAGTGTCTGCACTCCATGTACACACCTCCCCTATTCGTTTTTTGCCAATAGCTTAGTTCCGAAGGAACGTAGTGATCGTAGGAACTGAGCAAGGTTTGGTACGGCATAGTACGGCTGACTGAAGCGATATGTTTCGCACTCTCTCCTGTTTCAGGCATTCTGCTGTTCACAGTAGAGAGCACTCACATCACTGTGAGTGACCACTTTCCATCCCTTTGTTGCCCGAGCCTCCCTGGCTCGTTCTCCCGCCCCATGGTCACCATCCTCCTCAGTGCTGGCGGCGGCTGGCAGCGGCGGCCGTGAAGGCCGGTAACCGGGCCCGACACTGGGCGGCGCCCGTGACGGGGTTTTTCTTGGGAGGACGCAGGGGGGTGGGGTGGGGGGGCGCAAGAGCGGGGTCTGTCGGAAAGACGGCTGTGCTGGCGGACCGGGAACAGCCATCCGCCCCGGGGGTGTGTTGGTAGAGTGGCCGCTTCTTGCGGGTCACTGTTGCTGGCCGGGGGGGCGGTGGGGTTTTTTGGCTTGTGGCTCCTGTTCCCGTTTTTTCCCGCCGCGCTTGCCATGGCTGGGTTTTTCCGTTTCGGGAAGCATGGGGCGGTTTTCCCCCTGCCCGCGTTGGCGGTTGGCGCCGGGGGGCTGTTCTGGGGTGTTCTTGGCCGGGTGGCTGCGTCGGGTCGTGGCTGTCTGTGCTCGCTCGCTCGTCGTCGCGCGCCGCTCGATTTCGTTTGCCTTGTTCGCCGGTCTTGGTGCGGCGTTCACTCTTGGCGGTGCCGTTGGGTTGCCGTCCTGGTGCGCCCTGCTGGGGCGCTGACTTCGTTTTCTGGCTGGGCGCGCGGCGACACGTGTCGCTTGTTTCTTTGCTTTTTGCTGGTGTGGGTGCTCTCTGCAGTGTAAATGGTCCATCGTCAGGCCGCTTCCTTCGCCAAAATTTGTGGTGCATCTTGCCGTCAGCTCGTTACAGCAAAAGCGGAAGTCAGCCGATAGAGTACCAAACTCGATGTTGTTGTAAGTACGTAGCTTGTCAACACATTAGGCGACCACATAAGTTTTGCCCTTCATGCACCCGAATTCTACTGTGTGCCATGCCAGATGTGGCCCATGGCTGAGTGGCCAATAGCTGACGCTTGGATGTTGACCACAGCCTTGGCCAAGTGTGTGGGTCAAATTAGAAATGTAACTTGGATGTGTACAGTAGTAATCGAAGCCAAAACTACTGTAGCTACGTATAACTAACGATTTACGGTTTGAGATGCTCACATCACTTACAGCCCAGAGGATGTCTTGCACATGAATTCACACCCCTAATAAAGTCTATTAATGGTTCAGCGGTAGCTATGAGTTTGTCCTTAGATAAAGGACACCAAGGATGTGTGAAGTGTAAATACGGATTTACAAAATCCCTGTTTGCTGATACTTGTTTGAATTTTGGACCAATCAATGCATGCTGAGATAAACAATATTTACAAGTAGACATTGAACTGTACTCACCCGTCATGTGTCATCAATGCCGGATGTTTTGATTGATGACGGAACGGGATCTACCGTACCGCCCTGTTGATTAGTCAAGGTGTACCCATAGCGTTGTTCAGTTTGATGAGCAATGATATGAGGATCACCGATTGGATCCATGCAGCACCAGTGGTATAGTGGTAGCATAGGTCCTTGCCACGGACCAGACCCGAGTTCGATTCTCGGCTGGTGCAATTCCTATAACATATTATAGGCAATTGTACTATATTTTTTGTTCCTTCATGCATGGAAAACTTGGTCCATGGTTCGCCCCTGCGGGGATTCGAATCCCGGCCTCCCGCGTTCTTATCATTGACAGGCGGGGATACTGACCACTATACTACAGCGACAATGCTCATCAATCTATACTTTCGCTACCGGGACTCGAACCCGGGTCTCGAGAGTGAGAATCTCGTATCCTAACCGCCTAGACTATAGCGAATTGAGATATCAAGATAACATAAAATATCGACACCATATTCAATGCTCGAATACTTTTGAACACTCATGCACGCATATGTGAGGCTGCATTCCAGTTGCAGCTACGCAGTTTCCGTATGGAACGATAACCTGGACATTGCAGTTACTTTCACTGCCATACGGGTAACTTATGTCCTCACCCGGATTCGAGCCGGGGTCTTCACGGCCACAACGTGATGTACTAACCACTATACGATGAGGACTCTGCAATGCATACACCTGACATCTCGGCCATCTATTACAAACACTAAGATGACTCGTGCGGTTGTTACCTATGAGTTTTGGAACTTCTCCCTTACAGTCAAGCCCGGTTAGCTCAGTCGGTAGAGCGCAAGGCTCTTAACCTTGTGGTCGTGGGTTCGAGCCCCACATTGGGCGAAGAGTGTTTAATTGTGTTACATATGTATATCAAGTTTTATACGTGTGTGGGTATAACGATACATGACATTCACTCATGTAACAAGGCACACTTTATATCCTATGTTGAGGTGCATGATTGGGGTTTTAGGGGTTTGCACAAGCACACATCTACTTTGTTTAGGTTTTGGTCAGGTTCTGCTCTAACGCCTGCCTCATCATTTCCTCCATATTTGCATTGGACTTGCAGATGTAATCGACATACTTGATTATGTCCGTGTGTTCCCCAGTTCCGATTGCATCACTCTCAGGTATCAATGTATTTGAGGACAGAACCCCTCCGTCCGAGCCTACCAGGGATCGAACCTGGAATCTCCGGTTCCGTAGACCGGCGCTTTATCCATTAAGCCATAGGCCCACCTATTGTTCAGCAGTCAGGTAATGATTTCCACACATCGCAGTCCCGTCGCGTCCGATGTTTCACTATGCATTTGTTACTTGTTCACAGGAAGTTATTGCCAATCCATGTTGCTCTTATTCATTGATTCATGAAAACAGTTGAGGACACAGGACACAAAGTGCAGTCTATCAATGGGTGCACCAAGCAACTTCGGCTCTGTCATCACTTCGGTTTTGAAGCATGGAGCTAATTGGCACTATGTTGTACCATGGTTCAGTGGATTCTGCATTCCAGTAATTTCCAGAGCCCTCCACCACCCTGGTGACATAGGTTACTGTGCCCTGGGTGTAAATTATGTAACAAGTCTACCATCAAGATAAGGGTTGAGACATGACAGTTTTCAGTTGAAAGGTTTACAGTCTGCTGTAATTTCACTGTGACCGCCCCCAAACGGGCTGCAATTTGAGCTTCTCACAGTGTACATACTTTGTAGCCGTTACATGGTGGACCCGTACCCCGACCGGGTGTTCTAACCGGCCAAGAAAGCTCTTAGGAGCCTCACCTCATCAACCCCTACCATGGACTGTGCACCCATCCTCCGTCCTTCCTCCGTTCATACTGGATTTACCATCCCTTTAGGTGAATATGATACTCCAGATCTTCGGGGTGCAAAATCCATGTGTAGCCGTCCGGAGCTGTAGTAGTGTCTGCACTCCATGTACACACCTCCCCTATTCGTTTTTTGCCAATAGCTTAGTTCCGAAGGAACGTAGTGATCGTAGGAACTGAGCAAGGTTTGGTACGGCATAGTACGGCTGACTGAAGCAATATGTTTCGCACTCTCTCCTGTTTCAGGCATTCTGCTGTTCACAGTAGAGAGCACTCACATCACTGTGAGTGACCACTTTCCATCCCTTTGTTGCCCGAGCCTCCCCTGGCTCGTTCTCCCCGCCCATGGTCACCATCCTCCTCAGTGCTGGCGGCGGCTGGCAGCGGCGGCCGTGAAGGCCGGTAACCGGGCCCGACACTGGGCGGCGCCCGTGACGGGGTTTTTCTTGGGAGGACGCAGGGGGGGTGGGGTGGGGGGGGCGCAAGAGCGGGGTCTGTCGGAAAGACGGCTGTGCTGGCGGACCGGGAACAGCCATCCGCCCCACAAGGCCATAGGCGGCAAGGGGCCAGCCCTCCGCCGGGTTGGGGGTGTGTTGGTAGAGTGGCCGCTTCTTGCGGGTCACTGTTGCTGGCCGGGGGGGCGGTGGGGTTTTTTGGCTTGTGGCTCCTGTTCCCGTTTTTTCCCGCCGCGCTTGCCATGGCTGGGTTTTTCCGTTTCGGGAAGCATGGGGCGGTTTTCCCCCTGCCCGCGTTGGCGGTTGGCGCCGGGGGGCTGTTCTGGGGTGTTCTTGGCCGGGTGGCTGCGTCGGGTCGTGGCTGTCTGTGCTCGCTCGCTCGTCGTCGCGCGCCGCTCGATTTCGTTTGCCTTGTTCGCCGGTCTTGGTGCGGCGTTCACTCTTGGCGGTGCCGTTGGGTTGCCGTCCTGGTGCGCCCTGCTGGGGCGCTGACTTCGTTTTCTGGCTGGGCGCGCGGCGACACGTGTCGCTTGTTTCTTTGCTTTTTGCTGGTGTGGGTGCTCTCTGCAGTGTAAATGGTCCATCGTCAGGCCGCTTCCTTCGCCAAAATTTGTGGTGCATCTTGCCGTCAGCTCGTTACAGCAAAAGCGGAAGTCAGCCGATAGAGTACCAAACTCGATGTTGTTGTAAGTACGTAGCTTGTCAACACATTAGGCGACCACATAAGTTTTGCCCTTCATGCACCCGAATTCTACTGTGTGCCATGCCAGATGTGGCCCATGGCTGAGTGGCCAATAGCTGACGCTTGGATGTTGACCACAGCCTTGGCCAAGTGTGTGGGTCAAATTAGAAATGTAACTTGGATGTGTACAGTAGTAATCGAAGCCAAAACTACTGTAGCTACGTATAACTAACGATTTACGGTTTGAGATGCTCACATCACTTACAGCCCAGAGGATGTCTTGCACATGAATTCACACCCCTAATAAAGTCTATTAATGGTTCAGCGGTAGCTATGAGTTTGTCCTTAGATAAAGGACACCAAGGATGTGTGAAGTGTAAATACGGATTTACAAAATCCCTGTTTGCTGATACTTGTTTGAATTTTGGACCAATCAATGCATGCTGAGATAAACAATATTTACAAGTAGACATTGAACTGTACTCACCCGTCATGTGTCATCAATGCCGGATGTTTTGATTGATGACGGAACGGGATCTACCGTACCGCCCTGTTGATTAGTCAAGGTGTACCCATAGCGTTGTTCAGTTTGATGAGCAATGATATGAGGATCACCGATTGGATCCATGCAGCACCAGTGGTATAGTGGTAGCATAGGTCCTTGCCACGGACCAGACCCGAGTTCGATTCTCGGCTGGTGCATTTCCTATAACATATTATAGGCAATTGTACTATATTTTTTGTTCCTTCATGCATGGAAAACTTAGTCCATGGTTCGCCCCTGCGGGGAATCGAATCCCGGCCTCCCGCGTTCTTATCATTGACAGGCGGGGATACTGACCACTATACTATAGCGACAATGCTCATCAATCTATACTTTCGCTACCGGGACTCGAACCCGGGTCTCGAGAGTGAGAATCTCGTATCCTAACCGCCTAGACTATAGCGAATTGAGATATCAAGATAACATAAAATATCGACACCATATTCAATGCTCGAATACTTTTGAACACTCATGCACGCATATGTGAGGCTGCATTCCAGTTGCAGCTACGCAGTTTCCGTATGGAACGATAACCTGGACATTGCAGTTACTTTCACTGCCATACGGGTAACTTATGTCCTCACCCGGATTCGAGCCGGGGTCTTCACGGCCACAACGTGATGTACTAACCACTATACGATGAGGACTCTGCAATGCATACACCTGACATCTCGGCCATCTATTACAAACACTAAGATGACTCGTGCGGTTGTTACCTATGAGTTTTGGAACTTCTCCCTTACAGTCAAGCCCGGTTAGCTCAGTCGGTAGAGCGCAAGGCTCTTAACCTTGTGGTCGTGGGTTCGAGCCCCACATTGGGCGAAGAGTGTTTAATTGTGTTACATATGTATATCAAGTTTTATACGTGTGTGGGTATAACGATACATGACATTCACTCATGTAACAAGGCACACTTTATATCCTATGTTGAGGTGCATGATTGGGGTTTTAGGGGTTTGCACAAGCACACATCTACTTTGTTTAGGTTTTGGTCAGGTTCTGGTGTGTGGGTATAACGATACATGACATTCACTCATGTAACAAGGCACACTTTATATCCTATGTTGAGGTGCATGATTGGGGTTTTAGGGGTTTGCACAAGCACACATCTACTTTGTTTAGGTTTTGGTCAGGTTCTGCTCTAACGCCTGCCTCATCATCTCCTCCATATTTGCATTGGACTTGCAGATGTAATCGACATACTTGATTATGTCCGTCTGTTCCCCAGTTCCGATTGCATCACTCTCAGGTATCAATGTATTTGTGGTGAGGACAGAACCCCTCCGTCCGAGCCTACCAGGGATCGAACCTGGAATCTCCGGTTCCGTAGACCGGCGCTTTATCCATTAAGCCATAGGCCCACCTATTGTTCAGCAGTCAGGTAATGATTGCCACACATCGCAGTCCCGTCGCGTCCGATGTTTCACTATGCATTTGTTACTTGTTCACAGGAAGTGATTGCCAATCCATGTTGCTCTTATTCATTGATTCATGAAAACAGTTGAGGACACAGGACACAAAGTGCAGTCTATCAATGGGTGCACCAAGCAACTTCGGCTCTGTCATCACTTCGGTTTTGAAGCATGGAGCTAATTGGCACTATGTTGTACCATGGTTCAGTGGATTCTGCATTCCAGTAATTTCCAGAGCCCTCCACCACCCTGGTGACATAGGTTACTGTGCCCTGGGTGTAAATTATGTAACAAGTCTACCATCAAGATAAGGGTTGAGACATGACAGTTTTCAGTTGAAAGGTTTACAGTCTGCTGTAATTTCACTGTGACCGCCCCCAAACGGGCTGCAATTTGAGCTTCTCACAGTGTACATACTTTGTAGCCGTTACATGGTGGACCCGTACCCCGACCGGGTGTTCTAACCGGCCAAGAAAGCTCTTAGGAGCCTCACCTCATCAACCCCTACCATGGACTGTGCACCCATCCTCCGTCCTTCCTCCGTTCATACTGGATTTACCATCCCTTTAGGTGAATATGATACTCCAGATCTTTGGGGTGCAAAATCCATGTGTAGCCGTCCGGAGCTGTAGTAGTGTCTGCACTCCATGTACACACCTCCCCTATTCGTTTTTTGCCAATAGCTTAGTTCCGAAGGAACGTAGTGATCGTAGGAACTGAGCAAGGTTTGGTACGGCATAGTACGGCTGACTGAAGCGATATGTATCGCACTCTCTCCTGTTTCAGGCATTCTGCTGTTCACAGTAGAGAGCACTCACATCACTGTGAGTGACCACTTTCCATCCCTTTGTTGCCCGAGCCTCCCCTGGCTCGTTCTCCCCGCCCATGGTCACCATCCTCCTCAGTGCTGGCGGCGGCTGGCAGCGGCGGCCGTGAAGGCCGGTAACCGGGCCCGACACTGGGCGGCGCCCGTGACGGGGTTTTTCTTGGGAGGACGCAGGGGGGGTGGGGTGGGGGGGGCGCAAGAGCGGGGTCTGTCGGAAAGACGGCTGTGCTGGCGGACCGGGAACAGCCATCCGCCCCACGGGGCCATAGGCGGCAAGGGGCCAGCCCTCCGCCGGGTTGGGGGTGTGTTGGTAGAGTGGCCGCTTCTTGCGGGTCACTGTTGCTGGCCGGGGGGGCGGTGGGGTTTTTTGGCTTGTGGCTCCTGTTCCCGTTTTTTCCCGCCGCGCTTGCCCTGGCTGGGTTTTTCCGTTTCGGGAAGCATGGGGCGGTTTTCCCCCTGCCCGCGTTGGCGGTTGGCGCCGGGGGGCTGTTCTGGGGTGTTCTTGGCCGGGTGGCTGCGTCGGGTCGTGGCTGTCTGTGCTCGCTCGCTCGTCGTCGCGCGCCGCTCGATTTCGTTTGCCTTGTTCGCCGGTCTTGGTGCGGCGTTCACTCTTGGCGGTGCCGTTGGGTTGCCGTCCTGGTGCGCCCTGCTGGGGTGCTGACTTCGTTTTCTGGCTGGGCGCGCGGCGACACGTGTCGCTTGTTTCTTTGCTTTTTGCTGGTGTGGGTGCTCTCTGCAGTGTAAATGGTCCATCGTCAGGCCGCTTCCTTCGCCAAAATGTGTGGTGCATCTTGCCGTCAGCTCGTTACAGCAAAAGCGGAAGTCAGCCGATAGAGTACCAAACTCGATGTTGTTGTAAGTACGTAGCTTGTCAACACATTAGGCGACCACATAAGTTTTGCCCTTCATGCACCCGAATTCTACTGTGTGCCATGCCAGATGTGGCCCATGGCTGAGTGGCCAATAGCTGACGCTTGGATATTGACCACAGCCTTGGCCAAGTGTGTGGGTCAAATTAGAAATGTAACTTGGATGTGTACAGTAGTAATCGAAGCCAAAACTACTGTAGCTACGTATAACTAACGATTTACGGTTTGAGATGCTCACATCACTTACAGCCCAGAGGATGTCTTGCACATGAATTCACACCCCTAATAAAGTCTATTAATGGTTCAGCGGTAGCTATGAGTTTGTCCTTAGATAAAGGACACCAAGGATGTGTGAAGTGTAAATACGGATTTACAAAATCCCTGTTTGCTGATACTTGTTTGAATTTTGGACCAATCAATGCATGCTGAGATAAACAATATTTACAAGTAGACATTGAACTGTACTCACCCGTCATGTGTCATCAATGCCGGATGTTTTGATTGATGACGGAACGGGATCTACCGTACCGCCCTGTTGATTAGTCAAGGTGTACCCATAGCGTTGTTCAGTTTGATGAGCAATGATATGAGGATCACCGATTGGATCCATGCAGCACCAGTGGTATAGTGGTAGCATAGGTCCTTGCCACGGACCAGACCCGAGTTCGATTCTCGGCTGGTGCAATTCCTATAACATATTATAGGCAATTGTACTATATTTTTTGTTCCTTCATGCATGGAAAACTTAGTCCATGGTTCGCCGCTGCGGGGAATCGAACCCCGGCCTCCCGCGTTCTTATCATTGACAGGCGGGGATACTGACCACTATACTACAGCGACAATGCTCATCGATCTATACTTTCGCTACCGGGACTCGAACCCAGGTCTCGAGAGTGAGAATCTCGTATCCTAACCGCCTAGACTATAGCGAATTGAGATATCAAGATAACATAAAATATCGACACCATATTCAATGCTCGAATACTTTTGAACACTCATGCACGCATATGAGAGGTTGCATTCCAGTTGCAGCTACGCAGTTTCCGTATGGAACGATAACCTGGACATTGCAGTTACTTTCACTGCCATACGGGTAACTTGTGTCCTCACCCGGATTCGAGCCGGGGTCTTCACGGCCACAACGTGATGTACTAACCACTATACGATGAGGACTCTGCAATGCATACACCTGACATCTCGGCCATCTATTACAAACACTAAGATGACTCGTGCGGTTGTTACGTATGAGTTTTGGAACTTCTCCCTTACAGTCAAGCCCGGTTAGCTCAGTCGGTAGAGCGCAAGGCTCTTAACCTTGTGGTCGTGGGTTCGAGCCCCACATTGGGCGAAGAGTGTTTAATTGTGTTACATATGTATATCAAGTTGTATACGTGTGTGGGTATAACGATACATGACATTCACTCATGTAACAAGGCACACTTTATATCCTATGTTGAGGTGCATGAATGGGGTTTTAGGGGTTTGCACAAGCACACATCTACTTTGTTTAGGTTTTGGTCAGGTTCTGCTCTAACGCCTGCCTCATCATTTCCTCCATATTTGCATTGGACTTGCAGATGTAATCGACATACTTGATTATGTCCGTGTGTTCCCCAGTTCCGATTGCATCACTCTCAGGTATCAATGTATTTGTGGTGAGGACAGAACCCCTCCGTCCGAGCCTACCAGGGATCGAACCTGGAATCTCCGGTTCCGTAGACTAGCCGGCGCCGTTCGGTGCCGCGGGGGCCGTAGCTGCTCGCGTTTCACGGGCGGTGCAGTTTAAGTTGCGGAAGAGAGATGCGGTGCAGTGCGGTGCAGCGCGGTGTGTGGAGTGGGACAGTTGATTTCAGTTGCGCGGGAGTCGAACCCGCAAGTGCGGCGACCGCACTTAACCAATACAACTGTGTCGTCGGGCGATGATCGCCCGACGCTGGCATTTAACGCCTTCCAGTGGCGGCAATCCAATTCAACTGATGAACTCAATTCAACTGATGGTGTTGTCAACTGTATCTGTTTTGATTTTTTTTTTGAAGTTGTCGACGTTACGCCGCTGCGTCGTCGTTGTCACTGCTCGAAGCTGGTGACGAATGTCGTCCGCCCGATCGTGTTTGTCGTCACGCTGCCGGTGAGTGTGAACGTGTCGTATGCCACGAAAGCCGTGCGGTCGTCGTCGTCGTCGAAGTCCGCCGTAGAGAAATATTCTGTGAACCCTGGCAGCTGGTCCAGGACGCTGCGGCTGTCTGCGCAGACGGGGTACTGCTTGCCGTACACGCTGAGTACCAGCGGTACGACTGGCTTGCCGTACGCTCGCGTGAAAGAGCTGGGATTCGGCGACAAGCTGGCGTCGGCGTGTGTCGCGTCTTGGGCAGCACCACCGCGTTGTGGTCGCGGTGCTCCCACGCTTGAAGCATGTTGGCCGGCGCTCCCTGGTGGACGCCCGCTGTTTGAACTGCTTTCTGAAAGAGCTGGACGCCCTTGGGCACGCGCCTGCTGCCGGGAGGCGCTGCGACGGCTATCAACGTGCCGTTGAGCCAGATGGTGTGCTGGTAACGTGCGTCGGCTGCAGCAGACACTTTCGACGCGAAGATGTAGAGCGGGATATTTTCGTCTGCTGCACGCTGTAGCTGAGTGACGAAGCTGTCGGGTGCAGAAGGCTTCACGGCTAGTTCTACTCGTCCGAGGCGTGGATTCGCTGCGTCCTCACCGCAGGCGACAAAGGCGCTGAACTTGCGGAACGGACCACCCCTGAAGCTTTTGTCGTAGATCTGTACGAGGAGGGCGGTGCCGTCGGTCGCGTATTTGCTCTCTGGCACCGGCTTCTCGTTCTGGTCGTCGTACGCGGGGCACCGGATGCTGGTGGATTGCAGCGCTGGTAGCGTCTCAATGTGTTCGACGCTGAGCTGCGTGGCGGCGGTGGTCTTGTATTGGAGCACCGTCGTGCCCACGAATCGGTTCAGGATATACGGTGGTATCTGCGTTGCTTCGACGTTCACGAACGTGACGTTCTGTGCGAATGCCTGGCGCTGCTCGAGCTCGTTTAGGATACGGTTGTCGATGTGAAGGATAACTATGCTGTTGACACCGGAGGTGCTGGCGCCCGCGATGAAGTTTTCGTCGCGGCAGGACGCGCCGGCCCAGAGGTTGTCCTCGCCTTTGCTGGTCGGGCCGGCTGTAAACGTTGGCACGAAGCTGACACGCGACGTCCTATGAAGGGCGTTTGGCAACGTCGTATCGTCGCGTGGGTCGTTTGCGCAGGTTGGAGGTCGTATAATGTGCGCGCGCGCTTGAACTTACTGCGAAGTCTGGCTGCAGGCGGCGAGGACGTCGTGAGAGCCAGGAGCCGTGGACGTGCTGGCGTTCGACGCCGTGGTGTCGCCGTCCGTCCTGCGCTTGTTTGTTGGCGCGGTGTCGACGTGCGGCACTTCGTCCACCTTGCGCTTGCCCGTCATGTTGCTGTGAGGAAAAATAGGCATTTGTCAGTATGTCGAACCATGGCGATATATAGTCCTGACGCGCAGGGACTGACCTTGAATGAGCTCCGCGTGTGAGCACGGTGAAATTTCGGAAGCGACGTGAGTTTCGGAATGTCTGGAAACGTCTATGCTATGTTGCAGTGAGTGCTAACTAAGGTTAAGGGCGGTTCGTAGATAGAAGCGAAGATGTTCGGAATGAAAAGGATTGCAGAGTGTGGTAAAAGAGTCGTCCGGCGCGATTATAAAAGAGTCGTCCGGTGCGGTCATATGCGGACGTTCGTACGCGGTTGCGTGTGCGCGTGTGTGCGCGGCCACGTGTGCGCGGCGTGTGCGCGGTTTGTGTCGCGAGTGTCGTTTCGCGTGCGTGTAGTGGCGGCCGAGTGCTTCAAAAATGGCAATGTTAATATGTGTGTGTGTAGCGTGTTTTGCGATGTTAAGAATACCGGACGGCTGCGCGGCGCGTTTGTTATGTTTCAGCGCGGTTTGAGCCGCGCGGGAAAGCCGGTTGCATTTAGTTGGTTGCGTTTCTCGCCCGTCGCGCGGCGCGGTCGAGCGCAGCCGGTCCGTGTGTCGTTTGTCGCGGTTGTCATTTACGAACGTGTGGTGATCTGCGTGGGCAAAATTTGTTATGTGTTTGGTGTCGCGCGTTGTGTAGGTGTTTGCGATGTGGCGGTAGGCTTGCGTCGCGACTGCCATTTTTGCGCGCGTGCGGTGGTGGTCGAGTGCTTTAATAATGGTCATGTCCGTATCAATGTGTGTAATGTGTGTTGTGATGTTGAGAGTGCTGACCGGTCGCGTGGCGCGTTTGTTATTCTCAAGCGCGGTTTGAGCTGCGCGTTTCTCGCCCGTTGTACGGCGCGGTCAGGCTGCCCGTGGGTCACCCATCGCGCCGAGCGTTCACGACGTCTGGGCTGTTCGTTGCCGCATGTCGAAATCTCGAGTTTGATTTGTATTTGAACGATTTGCTTCTAATCAATTAATGGTTTAGAATAATTGGCTGTTTGCTTTCAACCGGAAATGTCAGACCGTGCTGGTAATAAACAGCCGTTGTCTAGCGCCCGCGGTTTGGGGCGTTTGGGTGGGTTAGCGGACGGCTTTTTGGTGAAGAGGACCGTTCCGCTTGGTACTGGTGGTGTACAGGAAGACGCAGCACGTAAACGGCTGCGGCGTGCCGATCCGAAGTATCGAGTGGAGGAGCAGCGACGGAACGCTGAGCAACATGCCGCCGCTCGTGCTGATCCGGAGTATCGAGTGGAGGAGCAGCGGCGGGATGCTGAGCAACATGCCGCCGCTCGTACCGATCCGCAGTATCGAGCGGAGGAGCAGCGGCGGGATGCTGAGCAACACGCCGCCGCTCGTGCTGATCCGGAGTATCGAGCAGAGGAGCAGCGGCGGGATGCTGAGCAACATGCCGCCGCTCGCGCCGATCCAGTGTATCGAGCGGAGGAGCAGCGGCGGAACGCAGCAACTCATAGAGCCGCGCGTGCTCACGAGAGGGAGGAGGAACAGCAGCAGAATCAGCGTGCTGCCGGGGACAGCCTGGTGGACCGTCTGCGTCGTCTGTTACGCTTTGATTTTCTGTACAGCGCCGAGCATCAGCAGGACACGTTGCCGAATTTCCTTTCAGCATTGCCGGAGGGGCGCGTGCAGGATTTGCCGGGCGGGCAGCTAACAGCTGAACGGCATGTGCCGTACGAAAAGCAGTTGGAGGTCGCATCCAGCATGGCGGCTGCTCTTCGCCGGCGCATGCCGTCTCGCGTGTGCGCCGTCTGTTCGGAGCAGTGTTCGGTGGACGATTCGGGGTTGCATGCGTGGGCCGAGATCCCAAATGTGGACATCCTACGGGCTGACGTGATGTGTACGGCTGCCGTGCCGCGGCATGCACGCACGTTAGCGTGGCGGCGGATGGCATGTACTCCGCAGGGCTACGCGCCTCCAGCACCAGATCCCGTACTTCCGTTTCGGTACCGTGCCAAACAGCCTGACCGGTCCAGCGGCGATCCAGCTGCAGTGATCGATGATATCGCGGGTGGAGACGGCGAAGGGGATCCGGACAACACGGACAACGAGGCAGAAGAGGCTGCTCAGTCGGCTGCACCTGAGCCGCGTCTGGAGGAGGTGCCGCCGGACTTGCGGCCTTATCCGCCGCGTGTACAGCCAAGGGCCTGTTCCGACGATCCGGCTTGTGTGGAGGTGCCGTTTTGCATGCGGCTGGAACGGGATCTACCAAACCGTACGATGGTGTGCGGTGATGGCCAGCCGGATCAGATTTGTGTCTGCAATGACTGCAAGCAGGCACTGAAAGGTATGGTGATTTGCGTGTACTTTTTTTTGCTTTGGGATTCGTGTGTCAATATTGTTATTCGCCTTTGCTGTGTCGAGTGTGCATTCCGGTGAATTGACATGTACGTTGTGTGCTGTTTATCTGTTTTTTTTTGCAGCACGCCGTGTACCGGAAGCTGCGTTGGCGCGCCTTGATTCGGGAGATGTGCCACGCGTCAACCACTTGGGCGATCCGTTGCCCACGCCAACTTTCCTCGAGGGGCAGGTGATCGGCCGTGGACGTATCGTTCAGCAGGTGCTTATTTTGCACCTGCCGGACCGGCCTCCCGAGGTATTCCCACGTGCCGTACGGTCGCACGGCATCGCCATCGTCAATCCCGACCCGAACATGTTACGAGGGGTGCTCCCCGTTCGTGTCGATGATTTGGCGGGCAACATTACGATTGTCTGCGTCGACCAAGTGCGCAATCGCCAGGAGCTGCTGGAGCGCGTTCGGAGGGCACCGGGTCTTAAAGTGCGGGGCGCGGTCATCGTGGCGTGGGTTCGCTTCTTGCAGCATAATGAGGAGGACGAGCTTGCTGTGGACGAGGACGCGTTGTCGGAGTACGAGCGGATGGGCTGTGCGGCGACTGTGCCGGACGCATTGTTACATTCCGCCATTGGACCGACAGATCCCGAGGTGGCGAACGTGCTGCGTACGACGTTCCTGCATGACCGCACCGGTACAGCCGGTGTACGGCAGTTGCAGGAGACGATAGAAGCGGCTGCCGGACGAGGCATAGTTGTCGGCGACGATGAAGGTATCTTTCCGTTTTCACATCAATTAAGTTGGTTAGGTGAATCTGTTGTGCGTCACTGAGGAATCCAGTTCAATTATGTTGTGTAATACGTACTTGTTTATTGTTTGTTGCTTGCCGCCGTGTTCGCATGTAGTGCCATCGGAGTCTTCTAGCGATGCGGATGAAGCCATGGCGGTCGCTACGACAACGCCCGCAACTGCAGGTGTGCACGAGGGTAATCGCTAATGGTGTTGGGTTGCGTGTTTTGATACTCGACTTTCTTCGCGGTGTCACAAATATACTGTAATCATTTCGTCGGGTCACATTTGCTGCTTTTCCGCCAGATCGTGACGGGCAACAGATGACAAGTCCGCTCGTGGCAGTCGTACGGCAGCCATCAGACGCCGTACACATGCCGGGTAAGTTATAATAGGTTGTCGTTCGTCGCGTCAGGCGGTTCTGATGCTAAGATTACACTAATTTGATTGATCAGTCATTGTCGTAATATTCAGTTTATATGTCAATGGTCACACAGTGTTTGCTGTATCCATGCTTGTTCATTGTCACAGATGACGCCGAACTTGGCACTCTGGAGGAGCTGGAGGTCGTTCTTCCGCAGCCTTCTACTGTACCGGAAGATGGCAGCGAGTTTGACACCAGGCCCAGCGTCGTGGATGACTTGCTCACAGGCCGTGCGCGGTTGGCGTTCGCGACCGGTGGTCGTGACGCGCCCGTTTTGAACGACCGTCACCCGGCTATTCTCAACGTCAGCTTTCCGGCAGCTTTCCCGTTCGGGTTGTCAGGGCAGCGGCCAGCCAACATGTCGTTCGCTGCGTATTGCCGGCACTTGGTGCGGCGAGTGCCACGGATGCAATTCAGCGGCAACCTGATGCTCCTGGCGCGCATGTACGACATCTTGGTGCGGCAACAGTGCATGGCGCAGGTGGGCGTGGCCATGAATTTGCAGCCGAGCTTGGGTGAGCCAGCGGCACGCGTGCCTCGAGACGTCGTACGGGCCATGGCCGATATCTTGGCGCTGCCGTTCCGTCACCCTCAGCGGCGTCTGCTGCTCAATCAGCAGTCACCCCTGGTGCGGTCGCTTGTGGAGGGCGCGCGGCTGGGCACCTTGCGGATAGATCTGACGGACGCATATTACAACGGCGCGAAGGCCACCATGCGCGCTGCGGGCATGACCATTGGCTGGCCGCCGCTTTTCTTCAATTTGAACCCGGCGGACATGCACGCTGCATGCGCCGTGGTTGCTTCCGGTCAGCTCGTCGACTTTGACGACAATGGTCGGCCGACACATGTGCCCAGTACGGTCGAGAAATGGCGGCGGGTACGAGACGACCCCCACAGCTGTGCTGCGCTACTCGCGGCTACGAAGGAGGTGCTGGTGGAACAGCTCTTCGGGTTTGCGCCTGGCGCCAAGCAGCAGACAAATCCGAACTGCTTCTGTGGGGTCACGTTTGAGGTTGCAGTGAAGGTGGAGCAGAGCGGCCGCTTGGCGCTGCACCTGCACGGGATCGCGCACGTCGCAACCTTTGCGGCAGAGCGACTGCAGGCGCTGTTCAGCGGGCCCAACTGCCGCGCACTGGCGCTGGCGCACGCTCTGTGTGCGATGTGGTATCCGTCACCGTACTACGATCCGGGTCGACATTCGGAGCGGCATGTGTTCGGCATGACGGATGACGACGCACGTGAGCAAGGGCGCGCTCCGCCACCCGTGGACAGCCAGTGCCCGCCCGCCGCCTATGACTTCGGGATCCTGGCTGGATGTGCGGGCGGCGGTCTTCCGCCGCCGCCCCGACATGCCGCCTGCCGTGCACATCACGCCGTCGTCATTCGGAGCACTCTCACCCACTCACACAACAGCACCTGCAAGCGGCATGGTTGTCGCGGCACGGACGACAGTTGCGGTATGCAGTTTCCGCGTCTGATTCGGACGGCGTTCCAGTGGATCGGCGCGGGAGGGCTGTTCCTGCTGCCTCGTCTGGCGCCGAACCTGGTGCCGCATTTCCCAGCGGCGGCGCTGGCTTTCGGCTGCAACCAGCTGTTCTCTCTGGGGTGTGAGGTGGACCGCGACTACACGGCAGAAGTGCAGGAGCAGCTCACGCAGCCCGCTGCAGATAGTGCAGGCTGCTCGCTGCTGCAGCCCGCGAAAGATTGTGCTCGCAAGGCTGCTTATTACAGCACGAAGTACACGGTGAAGACGCTGGAGCGCAGCCAGGCGCATCTGACGTGCTCCGCTATGGCCCGTGTCCAGGACTTCCTCATAACCGGTGGGCACACGCCAGTCACGGAAGACGGTCCCACCGCGTTTGGCAATATCTGTTCGGCGGTACATCGCATGACGGCCACTATCACAGCGGGGATGGCGTTGATTGCATTCAAGCTGGCCGGTTACTCGACGTTCGAGGCGTCCTTCGACCGTGCCTACTTGCCGGTGGGTGCTTTCACTGCGTTGGCGGAAAGCTCGGCGGTGGAGCCCGAAGACGCGGCCGTGGGCGTGCATTTCGTGGAGGCCGGGGACCGCGGTGGCTTCATCCTTTCCGACACCGTGCAGAATTACGTGCAGCGCGGGACAGAGCTGAACGGTATGGACTGCAGCGTGTATACGCTGCTCTCCAACTACGAGGTCGCACGTGTGAGCCCGGCGCAGCATCCTCATGCGAAGACCCTTAGCGTCGACATCTTGGCGGCCGCTAGCAGCCGCCGGAAGCGCAAGACGGCCGCTGACACTGCTCCTGCAGCCGGGACAGATGCAGCGGGCGCTGGGCCGTCTAACACAGCTGCCGGTGCACCTAGTGACACCGCGGCCGCTAGCAGCCGCCGGAAGCGCAAGACGGCCACTGACACTGCTCCTGCAGCCGGGACAGATGCAATGGGCGCTGGGTCGTCTAACACAGCTGCCGGTGCACCTAGTGACACCGCAGCGGAAGCGACCGCTGCACAGCAGCTGCCGACGACCTACACGGCAACTGTTCCTCCTGCAAAGGTGGCCTTCCACCCGTCGCATCCGTTGTATCTCACGCATATTATGCGTCGTCTGCGGCGGCCCAAGTACATTCTGTTGGGCGGGCCGCTGCCCCGTCGCCCTCGCCAAGACAGCAACGCCGCTGCCGCGACGCAGTATTATGCGTTCGTGCTGGGCACCTTCAAAGCGCATCGCGGGCATCCAGTGCCCGCCGGCTTGACAGTGAAGGAGGCGTACGACGCGTGGTGGGCGGAGCTCAGCACGACGGAGGCAGGCCGAGCATACTTGGCCTGCGTTACTGTCCTTCTCGATAACGTCGAAGAGGAGCACGCTGCCGAAGCCCGGCGTCAGGCGGAGTACAACCAGTGGCGTCGTCAACAACGAGCGGCTGCCGCAGCCACCGACCTTGTGGACACGGACTGCAGTTCCAGCGAGGACGCAGAGGATGACGTGGAGGCTGCACGTGGGCATTTCGAACCCGACCCTCAGACTGAGGGCCCCAGGGACGACCAGGTCGAACGGTACGAATTCGTGCCTGGTCAGGGCAATCCCACGGCCGGCGTGGAGCTTGCCAGCATCGCTCTAACGGACTTGTACGACAGGACGACCGTCGCAGGCCTGTATGCGTACGGTGCCGCCCGTCGTTGCCGAGCGGTCGAGTTGCCTGATGCGCTTGGCGCGGGCACCAGTCCGTTCGTTCGTCGTGTTCGGGCGGCAGATGTGCCTCTTCTGACGGAAGCTAACGTCCGCCTGAAGCGCTACCTCGTTACGGCAGCAGACAACCTGGACGTAGAGACCAATGACGACAATGACAGCCCCGCCGACACGACAGACGGGAACCGTCGGCTGCGGCTGCACCGGACTGCGGACGGTCCCTTGGTTGCGCTGGTGTATTCGACGGATGCACCACAGCAGACGACACAGGTAACCGTACCGACGTACGTCCCCCTGCTGCAGCCGCCGAGTATCGACGACACCATCGAGATCTTCACGCTCGCACCTGACCAAGCCGTGCCGTTCATGCTCATCGCACGGTACTTCGAGCGACGTGGGGAGCCTGACCCTGGCCCGCCTCCACAAATGCTGGTACTTGGCCGCCCGGGAACCGGCAAGACCCAGTTTGCGCATGCCTTGTTGTGGCATACCTATCAGCACGGTTGTCCGGAGTGGGTCGCCACCTGTGCATACGCATGGACGGCCGCAACCGTCTTCAACACACCTGTCCATCGCAGCCTGTCTACACATGCAATGTTCGGTATCGCGGCGAACGGGAGCAATAAGGACCGACCAAAACGAGGCGCGCGAGTTGCTCAGCAGGTGCGTACGACTTGGACCCAAACACTCTGCCACGCCTGCCGGCAAAATGCACAGCAATCACATTCGACACAAACACGCCAAGCACCAACACCTGGCACATGCCTGTTGTCTCCCCGCAGGTTAAGCGAAATGTCGGGGACGGAGCCGTCGTCCTCGAAGAGATCGGCATGAACAGCCTGGGTCACCTCGGCGCCATTCATCACGCCTGCACCGCCAACGTGCAGCCACCACCACACCTCGCGCCCGACCACCCGGCGCGCCGCGTGCTGTCCGGTCGTGCCGCCGCCGGCATCGGAGATCCACTTCAGCACCCGCAGCCTGGTGGTCTTCCAATTTACCGGTACGCCACCGATGTTGAGCGCAACCCCGCCTTCGTTCCATGTGCGCCGAGCGCAGAACGGGGGGGCGACGCCTCCGATTCGGGCGAAGGTACGACTGTTGAAGCTACTACACGTAGCCGACGGGCTGTTCCGGAGCGCAACAACCGTATTTTGGACGGCTTCGCACTGTACCGCCAACTCAGCACGACGGTGTTCGTGTTGCAGAAGCAACAGCGGCAGGACAGCAGCCCCGCGGGGTTACAGCTGACTGACTTCGCGTCCATGTTCGGCGGCGGACGCGTGACTGAATCACGCGTTGCACAGCTAGTGGACGCACTCAACCAGCGAGCCATCACGGACCTGGCGGACCTGGCCGAGCTCAGCCCACGTGTGGTGCTGCAACGCAACGAGCCCCGACACACGCTGAATACGCGCCTGATGATGCTACAGGCACGCCGGCAGAACAAGCGCCTGACCGTCTGGAACGCTGAGCACATTCCCGTGCAACGGCGTGGAGCAGCAGCAGCACCACCGCTCACGGCCGTCGAGCAGGCGGTAGCAATGCGAATCAAGGACGCCACCTTCAACCACACAACAGCGGACACATGGTACTACGAGGGCGCTCGCTTTATTCTGCTGGACACCATCACGGCCGATGCAGGTGCCTGTCACAACAACGAGGTGGAGGGCTGTGGTCTCCTAACGGACAGCCGCGAGCCGGAGGACGATGGCCGCGGTCCCTACCGGCGCCTGAAGTATCTGCCGGCGGCCGTCCTGGTGCGCCCGGTGAATGGTCACCTTGCCAGCACGGTGCTTCACGGCTTGTCCGACTTCGCATCCCACGGTGGAGCCTTTGCAGTCACACCACGGGCGTCGTCGGCCGCCACCATCGTCGTACCTGCTGCCAACGTAGGTACCACGAACAAGGAGGTGCGCCGCGTCAACATGCCGCTCGGCGACCACCACGCCGTCACCGACTTCTTCGTGCAGGGCCGCAGCTTCAAGGATGAATGTTGGGTGGTGGACCTAGCTCCACCGCCCAACGGCATCAAGCGTGCTACCGTCTACGTATTGCTCACTCGGTACAAGACCCTCGACCACGTGCGTCTCCTGCGGCCTCTGTACACCAGCCCGGACGAGCGACGGCGTGTCATCCGGCAGTTCATGACGGCGACAAAGCTCGAGCCCGACCTCGCCGCCGAGCTACGCCTGCTGAACGCCCGCGCAGAGCAGACTCGGCAGCGGTATTTCGCCGAGTTTCAGCATGCCCAACGTCTGGAAGCGCGCTGGCTTGGGGGCAAGTCCAATTGACAGCATCCATAGTGGTGTGGGCTCATTAACAGCATACAGCATGGACAGCATACAGCATGGACAGCATTCAACATGAACGGCTGGGGGCAAGTCAGATCGACAGCATCCACAGCGGTGTGGGCTCATGAACAGCATACAGCATGGACAGCATACAGCATTCAACACGAACGGCGCCATCAAGCATCTGACCGCCACTGGATGGCGTTAAATGCCAGCGTTGGTCAAACAATGACTAACGACATACTTGTGTGGCCAAGTGCACCGTCTGCACTTGCGGGTTCGACTCCCGCACGAGTGATGATTGGGTGCAAGTCGAGTGTCTGGCGATCCTGGCGAAACGGGATGTGACGCGGTTTGGTTCAGCCCGGTTCGGTTCGGTTTGGTCCGGTTCAGTTTGGTTATATGCGGTTGGCGGTTGCCTGCTCAGGGCGGACATGCCGTGCCGTGCTGTGCTGTGCTGTCGGCCATGCCGTGCCGTGCCGTCTGCGGCGCCGTGCCTTATGCCGTGCCGTGCCTGTTTTGCGTCATGGCGAATCCGACCCCGGTGCCCGTTCATGCCGGTTCATGCCTGCACACGTCAAGCACGCGCGATGGTAATGAAGGCTGTATTGATAGGACCATGCAGTCAGCGTGTTGTGTATCCGGCACTCCCTCGGGCGCGCTCACTTGCATGACGAACATGGTGGTTGTGGTGGCTGAGGCTGTGCTGGTGGCGGCGAGTGTGGCGATTCACGTTGGTTCACGGCCTTTCATGATGGTTCGCGATGTTTCATGACGGCCTATGTCGGTTCATGACGGTTCGGTTCGATTCAGTTCAATGTGATTCGGTGCGCGCGTGGTGTGCGGCGGCGCCGCGGTGCAGTGACTCTGTGGCGATTCGGTGCGGTGCGGTGCGACGCGGTGTGTTACGATGCGCACGGTGCGTCGCGTCACGGTGCGTTGCGTCGCGGTGCGGTGCGGTGCGGTGAGGTGCGATGCGGCGCGTCGCGGCGCCATGCGGCGCGGTGCGGTGCGGCGCGGTGCGATGCGGTGTGTTGCGCTGCGCCGCGCCGTGAAAAAAGGCGAAGACAAAAATAAATCGGCGACGGGATTCGAACCCGGGTCGGCCCGTCGGTTACGCGGAGTTACGCACCGCGACGACCCGACCTAGCGCGAAACTGCGGAAACCCGAGCTCCGAAACCACGCAAAAGACGCGTGTTACGCGTTTTTTCCGGACGGACAGACAGACAGACGGACGCGCGGCTGGTCGTAAGGCCTCCGCTACGCGACCGTTTCACGGTCGCAGCTACGGCGACCGGCGCTTTATCCATTAAGCCATAGGCCCACCTATTGTTCAGCAGTCAGGTAATGATTGCCACACATCGCAGTCCCGTCGCGTCCGATGTTTCACTATGCATTTGTTACTTGTTCACAGGAAGTGATTGCCAATCCATGTTGCTCTTATTCATTGATTCATGAAAACAGTTGAGGACACAGGACACAAAGTGCAGTCTATCAATGGGTGCACCAAGCAACTTCGGCTCTGTCATCACTTCGGTTTTGAAGCATGGAGCTAATTGGCACTATGTTGTACCATGGTTCAGTGGATTCTGCATTCCAGTAATTTCCAGAGCCCTCCACCACCCTGGTGACATAGGTTACTGTGCCCTGGTGTAAATTATGTAACAAGTCTACCATCAAGATAAGGGTTGAGACATGACAGTTTTCAGTTGAAAGGTTTACAGTCTGCTGTAATTTCACTGTGACCGCCCCCAAACGGGCTGCAATTTGAGCTTCTCACAGTGTACATACTTTGTAGCCGTTACATGGTGGACCCGTATCCCGACCGGGTGTTCTAACCGGCCAAGAAAGCTCTTAGGAGCCTCACCTCATCAACCCTACCATGGACTGTGCACCCATCCTCCGTCCTTCCTCCGTTCATACTGGATTTACCATCCCTTTAGGTGAATATGATACTCCAGATCTTTGGGGTGCAAAATCCATGTGTAGCCGTCCGGAGCTGTAGTAGTGTCTGCACTCCATGTACACACCTCCCCTATTCGTTTTTTGCCAATAGCTTAGTTCCGAAGGAACGTAGTGATCGTAGGAACTGAGCAAGGTTTGGTACGGCATAGTACGGCTGACTGAAGCGATATGTTTCGCACTCTCTCCTGTTTCAGGCATTCTGCTGTTCACAGTAGAGAGCACTCACATCACTGTGAGTGACCACTTTCCATCCCTTTGTTGCCCGAGCCTCCCCTGGCTCGTTCTCCCCGCCCATGGTCACCATCCTCCTCAGTGCTGGCGGCGGCTGGCAGCGGCGGCCGTGAAGGCCGGTAACCGGCCCGACACTGGGCGCGCCCGTGACGGGGTTTTTCTTGGGAGGACGCAGGGGGGTGGTGGGGGGGCGCAAGAGCGGGGTCTGTCGGAAAGACGGCTGTGCTGGCGGACCGGGAAACAGCCATCCGCCCCACGGGGCCATAGGCGCAAGGCAGGGCCAGTTGGGGGTGTGTTGGTAGAGTGGCCGCTTCTTGCGGGTCACTGTTGCTGGCCGGGGGGGGGTGGGGTTTTTTGGCTTGTGGCTCCTGTTCCCGTTTTTTCCCGCCGCGCTTGCCCTGGCTGGGGTTTTTCCGTTTCGGGAAGCATGGGGCGGTTTTCCCCCTGCCCGCGTTGGCGGTTGGCGCCGGGGGCTGTTCTGGGTGTTCTTGGCCGGGTGGCTGCGTCGGGTCGTGGCTGTCTGTGCTCGCTCGCTCGTCGTCGCGCGCCGCTCGATTTCGTTTGCCTTGTTCGCGGTCTTGGTGCGGCGTTCACTCTTGGCGTGCCGTTGGGTTGCCGTCCTGGGTGCGCCCTGCTGGGCGCTGACTTCGTTTTCTGGCTGGCGCGCGGCGACACGTGTCGCCCTTGTTTCTTTGCTTTTTGCTGTGTGGTGGCTCTCTGCAGTGTAAATGGTCCATCGTCAGGCCGCTTCCTTCGCCAAAATTTGTGGTGCATCTTGCCGTCAGCCTCGTTACAGCAAAAGCGGAAGTCAGCGATAGAGTACCAAACTCGATGTTGTTGTAAGTACGGTAGCTTTGTCAACACATTAGGCGACCA
>BDSI01000422.1:0-27257 GCA_003117195.1 Eudorina sp. 2006-703-Eu-15
GGCACTTGTAGTTCTTTGAGTACACTAAATGGTAAGTGTCTAAGTCAAGAAACCGCCGGGTTTCTTCGCCCAGCCGTTGCTGGACGCTGCACGGTGCAGCCGATCCCGCTCCGACTCCCTGGCTGAGGTCGCTCGTAGCATTTGGGGCAGCTTTCCCACAGTGCTGTGTTAGGAGATATGGAAACTGCTCACGCCATGCCAGCACGTGCACATTGCATTTGCTGTACAGCCACGCCGACGGCGACACATCTTCTCCACGAGCAGCCAACACACTGGCATCTGGCAGAGTGAAGTGCAGCTGCTAGGGCTTTCTCCAGGCGCCGCTTCTGAGGTGGGTGTCAATCGCAGTCCTCACGTAGGCATCATCCGCGCACTCCTGTTGGCAAGCGTACACCTATCAAGATGTGCTGGCTGTGATGCCGTGTCTTGCATGCTTCAAGCCTACCTCAGGTGGATCCTCGCCCGCGTCATTCCTGTATCCGCTGGCTTCTGTCGGCGCGTGTTGCCGCGACCCGGGCGGTGGTTGCGCCACCTCCCGGGCCCATGGCACACGGCTGCAGCAGAGATTTCAAATCTAATAATCAACTTTACTACCAATGTAGTGTTTAATGTATTTGTGCTGCTAAGCTCGGCATCCCGTGAGCAGTTTCAGCCGCCGTGACAGATGCCAGCGCTGGTCGCCGAGGTATGAAGCCGCAAGGTCAAAGTGATAGCATATAGATTACACAGCAACGTGTATTGGTAAACGAAGCCAAATATGGACTACACCACGTTTCTGTTGCGCGCGTGTTACTTGCGCTTTTCATAGACATTTAAGAGTCCTTCACTTCCAAAAAGTGTAACATTTAAACATCTTCTATAATTTCACAGTGTCGCAACGAATAGCTCCAAGCAATGAGAAAGTCAAGGTCGAAAATTTCGGGTACGGGAAGCTGGTCGTACTGCCCAGACCACGAAAAAAAATTAGGCTAATTTTCGTGGTCTGGGCAGTACGACCAAAGCAATTTTCAGCTTCTCACAGCGAGTCAGGAGACCTTCTTGATCGTTGGCACCTTGGTCAGGTACTGCACAGCAGGTAGGCCAAGTTTGCAAGAGGGTCAGGACCGGCCCGTTAGCACCATACGCATGCAGCTAGACCAGTACACAATAGCATGAGCAGTACATGCGCACAATGCACGTGAAGTCAACACGCTATGCTCTACATGCACTGCCAACACCCGCTGACCCAGCAAGGCGCTGTTTGCAAGAAAGCCACCACCTGGTTTATGGACCTGGCTTACCACATCCCACTTCCGCTGCAGCGATCTCCAGTCAAATGTCGAGACTGGACACCAGGCCGCCTGGTTGTGGGACAGCACCTTCGCCAGTGTGACCTCCTGTGCCTTCATGGCGGCCGCTTGCCCCTCCAGCGCCGCCTTGACAGTGGCCGCCAGCGCCTCCTTGACAGTGGCCGCTTGCCCCGCCAGCGCCTCCTTGACAGTGGCCGCTTGCCCCTCCAGCGCCTCCTTGACAGTGGCCGCTTGCCCTCCAGCGCCTCCTTGACAGTGGCCGCCAGCGCCTCCGGCGTCGACCCGGTGATCGGCGGCTGCGCATCAGTCGTCGCGGCGGAGGCTGCTGCATGCACGGCAATTGGAGAAGATAAGCAAGGTGGCCGCTGCTCCACACAACATCATGTTGAGGTCATCCCTGCCCTCGGGGCTGACAGCAGGCTGCTAAGCAACAACTGCGCTTAGCTCCGTCACGAAGCTGACGAATTCCAATACATCCAACATCCAAGCGTTCACAAAATGCATCGCCACTAAAAGGGTTCGCAGTATGTTCGTAGCAGCCATTAGAAGGATTCGCAGTATGTTCGTAGCAGCCATTAGAAGGATTCGCAGTATGTTCGTAGCAGGCGGCACACATACATGTATTGAGCCCAACGTTTCGAGCCCAACGTGGATCCGCGCCCCACTCTGCTGCCGGTCCCCAACAAACCGCATGTTGATCCCCGTTCTACGGCATTTCCACGAGGCCGTAGAACGGGGATCAACATGCGGTTTGCGTTCTACGGCCTCGTGGAAATGCTCACCAGCAGTCGCAGGCAGCGAGCCTGAAGGGGAAGAAAGCGCAACGGAATCAAGTGAGACTGCAGCCGTAAGGTCGCGGGCACACAACTACCCTAATTCGCATAGAGGATAGACGTACGTACTGAACCGCCTCAGGACGTTCGAGCTGCTATTTTTGCTCCGCGATAACCAGGTACAGCACCTCGCAGTTGAAAGCCCCCAACCCTGGCGTGAATTAAAGTCTAAGCGAAACTTGCGCACCTTGCCGCTTTAGGATGTGGTCAATAACGCCAGGCGGCAGCCCAACCTTTTCGAGGCCCATGAAACTGGCATCCATTAAGTTGCTCTCGCTGCGGTAGCCACCGGCCCACATCTTGTCCAGATATTCATCTGTGAAGAGCCCAAGGTCGGCTTTACGGGCTTCGAGAGCTATGCGTAGCGTATTCCGATGCAGGACGACCTCGTCCATCTGGGTGGAGGCAAGGGCCACGACTTCGGGCCTCCGGGCTATTTAAGTTGCGGCGCCTTCTTGGGGCGTGCGAGGAAAGCCGTATTCTTGGGGCTGCCAGAACGAGAAGTTCGCAATTATAGCGTGGCAGGTGGTGCAGCTAGGTCTTCCCAGCTCCGCGCTAGCCTACCCTGGACTCATACGGCAGACCGTTCGCAGCACAATGCTGTGAACGACTTTTTGGCAACTTGACATCCAATGTCCAAATTGGGGAACCAATGTTTGAATCGGGCAGATGTACCATTTTGTGATGAGATTCTGTGTTTTCCGCCTGCGCGAGGGACCTGTGAACAGTGGCCGGAGAGTCTTTTTGATTTCATGCGCGCGCCCTTTCTGCTTCATATGTGATTTTCCCCCTAACAACCTATTTCATCATGGGATCGACACTACAGAACAAAGTACACGCCATATTATGCACATTCTGGCTAGCTCCACAATTGCAGCCACATCAGGCATCTAAAAGACAATTTTAGGCTGGCTGCGTGGGTATACAGTGCATGCCTGGAGATGTAGTAGAGCGCGTTGGCCTAGTCGCAGCTCGCGACAGTCGCGACCGCGAGGTGCGTTCTGCGCTCGGACCGCAGACCCCCCTGGCCATCAAGAATAGCGATGGGTTCCGTTGTCACTGTACTACCAATAGTTTCACATTCGACGCTCTGTGAAACGTCACGCTGGAAATCTCCGTCACGCCCGCTCGCTGAGGCGGCAGCGGCATGCTCCTCGGGCCTGAAACGCGTGCCCGGCTCGAGTGTGGAGCACAACAACTTTTGTGTGAGCGCCCACTTCCGGAACTGCCCGGGGAGTCCTGGCAGGAGGTCATATCCACGGTGGAGGGCTTGGTGGCGCAGAAGATGGTGGAGGTCCGGCCGAAATTGGGGCTGGCCGGCGGGTAGCGGCCATTGGGGCGGGGCGGCCAGGGCGGGTGCACTGGTGAGCGGTTGGATGGTGGGTGGGGGGTGGGTTGATAGGCCTCGGCTGGCGACAGGGGTAAGTGGCCGGGACGGGCCCGCAGGGCTGGAGGCAAGGGCAGGCGGGTGGCACTATAAACCAAAACAACATGGCGGACGTTTTTGAAGCTACTCAGGAGGGCTGTCACGTGTGTGGAGAGGGTCCCGCCGAGGCCGGCGCTGGAGCGGCCGCCACACCGCTGTGCGACAGGGGGCGGGGGAGCTACGAGCGGGGTACCCTTCGCAACCCTGTGCCGTGTAAGCCCCCGGTGTAACTGGCTCTGCGCCCCCGGCCCCCCACCCTCCCCGTCTTCCCTCCCGCACCCCCGCCCCCAGGTGGATTGGCACAAGGGCACAGCGCTGTCTCACCTGGTGGAGGCGCTGGGCCTCAGCCAGCAGCCCGATGTGGTGGCCATATACGTGGGGGATGACCACACGGACGATAACGTGTTGTGGACGTTGGTGGAGACGCGGCAAGGTGGGGTTAGGGACCGTGGCCAGGGGACAAGAGGGCCAGGGGAAGGCCGGCTTTGGGGGAGGCAGATGGGGCCCGGCAAGGTGCTTGCAGGGCCCGGGGCCATCAGTCAGGTCGTTTACGAGGCCACGAGGTAGGCCGCGGACTGCGAGGCGGTGTTGTGCTACCCAGGCGGGACGAGCCCGGGCCACTTGACGCGGTTATCCAGCCTACCAGGGACCACGGCGTCGATCTGGACGGCTTCACGGAACGGGGCCGGCGCATGATTTTCGCGGTAACCGGTGGGGGCGACTTTGGAGGTGTCGGGGCCCCCATTGAGGCCGCAGGGAGGCTTGGGCGCAGGGATGCGGCGTGGGCCCCTGCATTGGTCACAGCGCAGCACAGGGGCCCGTTAGTGCATACCATCCAACCACCCACTCCACCTGTCCTACCCTACCTACCTACCTACCTACCTACCTACCCATTCCACTCGCACTGACCATGCTGTGCCGCGGCTTCTGCTGCTGCTGCTGCTGCCACCCGTGCTCCCTCCCCTCCCCCTGCCGTCCCTCCCTCCGTGCCCCGTTAGGCTTCGGCATCCTGGTGAGCACGCGCGCCAAGCCCACGCGGGCGCGCTTCACGGTCCGGGACCCCGCCGGGGTCAAAACGTTCCTGTCCCGCATCGTGGAGTGGTCCATGTCGGAGAGCAACGGCTGGCATGCCAACCCCTGCTGCAACGGCTGGAGCAGGCAGTCGCCCGCGTCCTGACCCATCATCCGTCAGGCGCGTGCGCCGCCTGCGTAGGCCCCGCGGCCGCCCTCAAAGACACCCTGGGGTGAGGGTCAGCCGGCTGTGGTGATGTGGGTCGGTCGGTGTCCCCGACTGGCGTCCTGGGCGGCAGCAGGTGCGCCTCGGCCCCTGCGAAACCTGGCCAGCTGGGGACGTGGGCTGTCGACCGGGGACCTGATACGGGCCGGAGGTGATGTGTTGACCGCCCGGGCGCCCCCCCCTTTGACCGCAGCGGCTGCGGCGTGTCGGTGGTGTCGGTGGTGCGGCGGAGGGTCCCGTCGTGGCCGTGGGGGTGCCGTTATGCGGGCGGGCAGGGCGATGGCGATGGCGGCGTGGAAGTACGAGTTGGCTGCAGTACAGGGGGCCGCGTGGTGCGAGCGGTGTTATAGCGCTACACCATCCCACACGGACGAGGACACAGGGAGCGCCACTCCCGGCTTGGCCGCGCGAACGCCTGGAAAAGCCTGCCTGGGGGACCATGCGGCGAGCCTGCCTGCCTGCCTGCCTGCTACCGGTCGCTGGCTGTCCCGGGTGGAAATGGTGGCACCTTGGGTTGTACCCAAGCCCAAAACAGCATGTACGGGTCATGAACGCGCGGAGATGCGGTGAATGGGGTTGGCGGTCGTCGTAAGGCTGTGGGGTGGTGGCTTCATGCAGATGGGTTGGTGGGCGGGTGGTGGAGCGACCTTTCGCCCCCGGGGTGGCCGCACCCTGGCCGCTCGCCGCACGGGCACAGGCCGCATTGGTCGGGCGGGCGGAGAGCAGCACGGGGCCAAAGGGGTCGGGGGGAAGCTGCTGCCCCGGGACCGGCGGTGTTCGCCGCGCCGCCGCCGCGGTAGTGCGGCAAACTGGCGCCGTACTTTGCCGTACCGGTCCACCTGCGTGTGTTTAAATGTGTGTCGTTGTTCTCTCATAGTGTAACACTACAGACACGGCACTCCATAGGCGTGTACGGCATACGTGCTCTCTGCGCGTGTGCCAGTCAGCGTGTATGCGTGTCAGGAAGCGGGTCTGCGCTCCCCCCCCCTTGCCGGGGAGGGGGGAGAGCGCGCGCTGGTGCGAGATGGGTCGCGTCGTTGGTGCGTTCCTTGTTGGTTCCCAAGTCGTACAATAAGATGTGTAGCGAACATACACTGTTTTTGAGGCAGTGTTGGCCTCCGTCGTCAACCGGCCGCCCGTACCGCAGGCGGCCGTACATCGGACGACGGGCGGGGCGTGTTGTTTATCACGTCAGAATTGATTGTGCCTTGACTGCGGCGGCGCTGCGCTATACGCTATAAGCTATACGCTGGAGGGTAACCCGGACGCGGCAAAGAAACGGTGCCATGAAGGCCAAGGCCGTCGTTTTTATTTTTGGACCTCTGTTCAACTCTAGGGTTGGTGGGAGCGGCCGGTTTTCCTCAATGGCCTGGCGGCGCGTCCGGGGGCGGACGTGTGCATGTGGGAGGATGTACGGACATATGGGTTGCAAAAGCATCTGCCGTGAGGGGCCGGGTCATACGGGCAGGGATCCTGGCGGGGTTGGTTGTCATTTGTCAAGGAGGGGCGGTCGCGCCGCATCGAGTTGTGCGGCAGGTCCGACGGTGGCGGGGGAGGGCGCTGCCCCGAGTCTCCGCTGCGCGTCTGTGCGAGACGCCGCAGTGAAACTGCTCTCGGCCGCATCCTCATTCAAATGGGAGGCCGTCGCCATCACGGCGGGTGGCCTGCGTATCGACTAATATCGAGCGATTGTCGTTGTCTGTGTCGCTGGAGTAGTTGGGTGGTTATGTCGGCGAGAGGTGCCGAGCTGTGCCTCTCCGCCTGGGTGTATGCACGGCAGCCCTGCTTGTGTCGCCTCGGCTGCCCGGAGGAGTGGTGCTGCTGCGGTTGCCATGTGAGAGCGAAAGTGGAGCCGCGCTGACTGGTGACAGACGACCGCGTAACATCAGTGGAAGGCGGCTAGGTGGTGACAGTGAGACTGCCTGCAGGCCGTGTGAGCGTGCCTTCCTTGAAAACTAGGGTTTGCTGCCATTATTGCTACCATTGTTTCCCCCAGATTACATCACAGGCTCCCCGCCGTTCCCCGCGCCTGGGGCTTGCACAAGTAGGTGCCATAAGTGGGATAGCGCCTTTCTGGGGTCTTTTCGTTTCGAGGCACATGATTCGATCAAGTGGGTGCGTGCTTCGCAGAAACTGTAAGGCGCGTGCCGGGCATAAATAATCATCTCGTTCTTCTCGAGTACCATGCGCTGCATACTGAAAGCCCATTTATTTATTGTAGAGCACGCGACGCATAACCTATCCGCAAGTATGTGACTGATCTGTTTGGGACGAGCGCCTGACCACGGTCAAGTACAGGGGTCAGGTCAGGTAGGTCCCGTGCGATACCGTGTAAAACAACCTTCCACAAAGTACAGGCATAACACGGAATTCCTCTCTTTCGAATCGCATTCAGGCATACGGCAAGCTGTTCTGTTCAATTATTCAAGACGGCAGTCCGCAGCGCGCATCTTTTGGGTCTTTGTTCATTATATCATTGCAGGCGACAGGTTACAACTCACATCGCTGGAGCCAATCGAAGCGCGTTGCGGTCTGTGAGCATGGCACCTCGAGCAAGTAAACGCGGGGCGAGTAAGGTTGGCGTCATTTGAAAGGCATCCGATATCGCGCTTCACCTTCACACCAGTTGATTACCTATCTGTTCAAGTTGCATTACATCCTCTCATCGTTTGACGTCGTAGGACGTCGACACGTCAGACCCGCGGACAGCCAACGAAGCTGCCAAACCACCAGCCAAGCGCGCGCGGAAGCAGCCCACCTCCGACTCGGAGACCAAAAAGGCGGAGGCACCCTCCCATCCGAAGCGGAAACCTCCACCGAAGGCAACCGCCTCTAAGGCCGTCGTCATTGCGGATGAGTCGAGCTCCGACGCTGAGCCCGAGGCCCGTGGTGACAGCCCTGACGGCGGACGTGATGATGCACCCGCGGCGGAAGCGGCGAATAAAGGCGCCCAAGCCAGGAGCAGGGCTAACAAGAAGGGGCCGGCAGGTGGGGGCGCGGCCGCGGCCGCTGCTCCCCGAGATCCGCCGGGTCCCCGCTACTTCCTGATGAAGAGCGAGCCGGAGGAGTTCTCGCTGGATGACCTGGCGGATAAACCCAACCAGACTTCGCACTGGGAAGGTGAGGGAGCAGGGGGCCCTGGTTCCATGCCCGTCCCCTGCCCCGCCCGGGCTCTGAGCCATCCCCCAAAGCGGGTGCTTGAGGGCTCCCTGTCCCCACGTTTGGGCACGGCGGATTGGCGTCATCAAGCGGCACGTGCGCCCTGACAAGCGCGCCTCTGGTTCCCCCCGGTGTCTGTAGAAGGCCGCAAAGGCGAATCCCCGACTGCGTCCGCGGGGTGGGCCGCTGGTTGGGTGCGCCCGGGACCGGGTGGCCCATCACACTCCACCCTGCCCCTCACGCGCACCCTCACCTGCTTTCCTGCCGTTCTGCACTCGGCTCCTCCGCCCTGCACCAGGTGTCCGCAACGCCCAGGCGCGCAACATCATGCGCAGCATGCGGCTGGGGGATGAGGCGTTCTTCTACCACAGGTGGGCACGGCGGGGCGGGGCGGGATGGCTACTCGACACACTCACCGCTTTAGCTGAACTGAACTGAACTGAGCTGAACTGAGCTGAACTGAGCTGAGCTGAGTGGATTAGGATGGCCCATGGATATACAGCTGTAAAGCAGTCCCTGATGGATCAATTACCAAACCCCCTAGTGAACAACTTATGAAAAACCAAACACACAACGGCTGCAAGATGCGCACTCAGGTTGGGGCGGAAGGAGGGTCCCGGGCTGGGAGGTCTCGGGGCGGGAGGGGGAGGAGGCGGGAGGGAGGCAGGCAGGCAGGCAGGTCGCCCTGCCTCCCGAACCCATCCGCTGCCTCGCCTCCCACGCCACCCTTCCAATGCCCCGCTTGTCCCCTCGGGGTCGGGACCTGGGCCCTGCCCGCCTGCAGCTCCTGCAAGGTGCCCGCAGTGGTGGGGGTGGTCAAGGTGGTGCGGGAGGCCTACCCCGACCACTTCGCCTTTGACAAGAGCAGCAAGTACTACGACGCGTCCAGGTGCGGTGCGGTGCGGTGATGTCCCCGGTCGTCAACAACGGTCACCCCGGTGGTTGTGGGGTGCGGTGGGCCGGGTGGTGGTTGGTGACCGGGTACCTGGGGAATTTGCGGCTCATGGGCGGGGCTGGGGCCAGGGGCGGGAAGTCGGTATACGGCGGGACCCGGGGGTCGTAGCCTCGGGGCGGGGATCCAGGGGAGGCTTTCGTGGAGCGCTGCCCGCATCCCGGGATCAGCGACGCGTGTGACACGACCACTCCCAGCCGCCGGCCGCTTCGTCCCTTACCCGGCCTCCCTGCCCCATCCTGCCCCGCCTCCCTGCCCCATCCTGCCCCGTGTTTGCAGCAAGCCTGACTCCCCCAAGTGGTGGATGGTGGACGTGCAGCTGGTGCGGCGGACCACTCGGGCCGTGACCCTGGCGGAGCTGAGGCAGGAGGGGGCCGGGGGGCCGCCCATCGACAGCATGGTGCTCATCAACAAGTGGGGAGGGGCCGGGGCGGGTGGGGCCGGGGCGGGTGGAGGTTGAGGGCC
Source organism: Eudorina sp. 2006-703-Eu-15 (assembly GCA_003117195.1). Classification (NCBI taxonomy): domain Eukaryota; kingdom Viridiplantae; phylum Chlorophyta; class Chlorophyceae; order Chlamydomonadales; family Volvocaceae; genus Eudorina; species Eudorina sp. 2006-703-Eu-15. The sequence continues at coordinate 9,362 of BDSI01000422.1, forward strand.
GAGGGAGAGGGAGAGGGAGGGCGGAACGGGTGGTTGCCGAGTATGGATGGGCAGGAGGGGGCGGCGCCCTTCAGCCGCTCGAGGGACGCCACCCGCCGCCCGCCCGCCCGCTAAGGCGCCCGTGATGGTTGTCCTCCGCGGCTAATTGTCCTCCGAGGTCAGATATGTCCGTCCTGGGCCCCCTGACGCGCCCTGCAGGTCACGGCTGAGCGTCCAGCCGGTCAGCCCTGAGCAGTGGCGGCGGATCCTGGAGCTGGAGCAGCAGCCGGCGGCGAAGGGGCAGGCGGAGGGGGTCGAGGCGGGCAAGCAGGGCAAGACCAAGGGTGGGGCCGTAAAAGTCGGCGCCAAGACTGCGGCCAAGCCTAAACCTAAGCCCAAGGACAAGGCGCAAGGGCAATCTGAGGAGCATGACACAGACGAGCAGGACGACGAGGAGTCCGAGGAGCCTCCACGGATGGAGGAAGAGGAGGAGGAAGAGGAGGAGGAGGAAGAGGAGGAGGAGGAAGAGGAGGAGGAGCAGCAGCCGAAGAAGCAGGCTGGTGGGGCCGGCCGTGGCAGCAGCGGTCAAAAGAAGGAAAGCAGTAGCCGGCTTGGGTCCAGGGCACAAAAGACAAAACGCAACACGTTTGGAAGGCGGATCTGGGCATGAGGTGGCGGGCCTGGTCAGGCCCCACGAGTGAGCATGACAAGGGGACAAGGGGCTGCGGCCGGGGTTCGGACCGTGATGGCTGCGTGGGACGGCTCCCAGAGCGGCTGCGGCGTAGATCACTCAATCGGCACAAGGGAAACAGCACCCTCAGTATCCCCGGGCGGGTGATGTCAGCCGCCCGGGGTATGCGGGAAGGGAGGGACCAGCCAAGACCACCAAGGAAAAAATGGTGGCCACCAGCCCACGACGGTACGCTACATTACATTACGTAACCGTCCGTCCGCTTCGCACGCGTCTCCCTGTTGCCAGACATGTTTGTCCATAATCATGCATCCCAGGATCAAACGACTACAAAGGAACCTCTGCGAAAACCTCCTGTTTTTTTGTGAAACGGCCTACTGTCTGTCCGAACCCTACCTAGCTCCGAAATGTGTCAGGAGACTGCCAGTGTTGCAGGTTTGTCCATCTGTGCAACCGTCCATCTGTGTGTGGCCGGGTGGGACGTATTGAGCGATGGCGCGTTCCAAAACACATGTGGAACTGGTTCTGGTGGGTGTGATTTCCGCGCCGGGCATCGATCCTGTCATGTTCTGTCCCCGGCGGCACTCATGTGGAATAGGGGTGTGCGTCAATAAGGTCGCCGTCCGGGTTACACGCGAGGGCTGTCCATAAGACGACTGTTACGCGGCCACGTGTGCAGCGCTGTGGGTGTGCTGTTGGATTGCCAGGGTCGCAGGATACCCTGAGCGTATCCCTGCACGGGTACATGCGGATGAAGATGAGGCGACGCTGCTCGCTGGCCTTGGCGGGAGGCGGGCGGGATAGGGTGGATGGTTTCTGCAAGGCAGCCGCATGGGCGGGGGGCAGCGCGCCCACGTTTAGCCTCATGTTGTGTGACCGCATTATCGGGCCCGCGGCGTCCCGCTGGATGCTGAGCTGCTGTACTGCGGCCTGGCGGCTGAGTTGCTGGCCGGTCCGGAGTGGGTACAGTGGGGCACAGTCAGTCTGTTATCGGTCGGTCACATGACATTGATTGCCGTGCAAGGCAGTGAGTGGTGGGCGAGTGGGCTCACACGCCTGGGCTGGGACCCAATATTGCTGGTTCGCCATCTCCCGTTGCCCGTGCTCATTTCGCCACCCGTTGCTTGGATGGTGGCATCCGCCTCTCTAAGGTGTTGCAGTGCTGCGCTGCTGCCACACCTATATACTGGCGACCTGGTGTGTTGGCCGGTATGGCTGCATGGCCCCCCCTCACGGTGCTAGAGTATGGTTGCGCAGTCCTTGGCAGGGGCAGGGCAGGGGGCCTTGATGAGATGAGGCGCCTACGATCTATTTGGGACCGTTGGAACACCTGGTCAGGACGCGGGTCCGCCTTGTAAGATTACCGTACTACTGCTATCATGCGCATGAGAAGGACTTGGACATGAAGCCGCTCATTCCTAAATTTTGTCACGTTACACAAGGGTGGGGGGGTACATTATTTTTGATCAGACCCCAGGGCCAATTCTCGTGGCCTGGGCAGTGCGACGCTACGGTTTCAGCTCCGTTTGGACTCCACTTTTCTATTCAAGACTGCAACCGAGGTGGCTTCTATGCTCGGTACAATAGTTGTACCACAGTTCAAATCCGTGGGAACTGGATAACGCGTCGTACCTTCCGCGAGCCTTCACCCCCTCATGTTACAAGCCGCAAAACGGACTTCCACCATGAATGAGAATGGAATCCTCGGCATTGGGATACGACACTGTACTGTGCAAGCGAATTGCTGAAGAGCAGAACTCACTCCAGAACTCATGGCCAGCCCATGCGCAACCCTCGCTGGGCTTTGAGGCGGCCAGCGAGCACCCCAGGTGGGTGGGTGGATGGATTGGAGCTGGGTGGTATGGATTGGGGAACCGATACGTGGCACAGGAGTCAATACGCGACCCAAGTTACTTACCATACATACCTGAATGGTGCGCTCACTGTTACCTCGGGCGACCGCGTCGCCGCCGGACCCATCCCGGACCAACCAACACGCGACAGCACGAGGACGGACCACACCCCAGACAGCACAAATTTATCGAGAACGTAGTACTCACCTGCGCAAATGGGACGAAACGCGGACGGACGGCGAGGCGAACGGAAGATGTGAGTTGCAACAAAGGGCGGACAAACGGCAGGCAAAGGCAAAGGTTAAATTAAAGAGAAAAAAGAGCACGCAAACCCGGCGGCGACGCGGCGAAAGAGGATGGGTCCAGGAAACGGTAGACGGAAATAGCAATGCAAGAATGTACGGGCGTACGGGTGTACGGAAGGGCGACACCGCAGACGGGCGTAGGGTTGGCAGGCACAGAAACAGGAGTTCCGCAATCAGGGAGCAATCGGTGACCGCGGGGGTGACGCAAGAGGGCCGGGTGGCGGACCGGGGTGATCGGCTCCCCACCAGCCCGGCCGGGCGCGCGCGGCCTCACGCATGAGAGGCCGTGGGCGCTGGGGGTTGCGATCGGGGGTGCGTGCGCGTGTGTGGTACGGCGGGTGGCGTGCGGGCGGTGGGGCGGCTGGGCGTAGGGCGGTGACGGGGAGGGGTGGTGAGGGGCGGGAGGAGGGGCGGCGCGAGGGGGCGAGGGTGTCGCCATGGGTGGGCGTAGGGGAGGCGATGGAGTGGCATGCGGGGCTCAACCGAGGATTTATAGGAAAGCAGAGAGACGACGGAGAGCAACACCGCCGGAGTTGCCCGGACGGCGACCTCTGTATCATAGCCCGCAGCCGTGGTAGGGGTGCGGTGATGAAGGGGAGGGGAGGTGTTTAGCCGGTGAGTCGGTCAGGCGGGGCGAAGGTGTTGACGGACGACGCGCAGCAGGTCGGGGTGGGTCGTGCGCCGGGCATAGTAGAAGGACTGTGGGGCGGCGCGGATGAGGGCGTCAAACTTGGCGAGGAGCTGGCGGCGTGGGTAGCCCTGCGCTTCGAGCGAGAGGACGAGGTTGGCGATCTCGGAGCAGAAGTTGTCAACATCGGTGACGACACGGCGGAGGCGGTGGAACTGGCCCGTGAAGATGTTGCGCTTGCAGGCCTCGTTGACGTTGGAGTCGCGGCCGACGAAGCGGGAGAGGCGGACGCCAGCGAAGGCGGGCTGTTCGCGTTTGTCGTAGAGGTGGGTGGAGAACCAGTCGGCGCCGTCGCGTGGGGTGGGGACGAGGAGGAGGTCGAGGAAAGGGACGGAGCCGGCGGGCAGGTGGTTGTGTTGCTGGGTTGTGATGCCGAGCTCGGGCGGGTAGATACCCCGGAGGCCGTGGAACAGTGGCGAGGCGGCGGAGCGCAGGTGGGCGAGGAAGGGGTTGTTAAGGGAGAGAAGGTCGTCGAGGAACCGGAGGGAGTAGCGGAAGCGGGTAAGCACGGACTTGGCGAAGGGGGTGGTGCCGGGGGCGTTGCGCTGGTCCATGAACTCGAACTCATACCAGCCCAGGAAGAGGTTCGCGATGAAGGGGGAGGCGGAGATGCCCATAGGGATGCCGAGGAGTTGGCGCACGAGGGCGGGGCCGAAGGCGATGAAGGTGGAGGACAGGAGGGACACGAGGACGGTGATAAACTGGGCGACGGAGAAGACCCGTGTGACGGTGCGGCCGTTGGCGGAGGCGGCATAGGGCGGCCCGGGGGAAGCGGCGTGGAACGTGACGGTGTGCTTGGGCGGGTCCGTGGGGCGGTGTGGCGGCGGGGCCAGGGTGACGACCCGGATAAAGGGCGTGGCAGCAAGGCAGCGCGTACACAGAGCGGTGAGGGTGGCGCCCAGGAGGTGGTGCGGCAGGTTGGTGTAGAGGCGTTCGAAGTCCCAGGCTTGCGGGGCGGCGGCGCGGCGGGTACTGTACCCGCGGGCGTTGTAGGCGGCGACAAGCTGGGTGACGGCATTGGAGGAGAAACAGAGCCAGGGCTCGCTGTCGGGGATACGTTCCCGCCACAGGGCGGTGAAGAGGGGGACGATGGCGCGGAGGACCGCTGTGACCAGGCCGCTGATGTATGTAGACGGGCAGGCATGGGAGCAGGCGAGGTAGCGCATGGAGGGGGGCTGTTTATGCATCTTGAGGGTACCGGCATAGTAGGCGGGGGCGCAGGTGGTGTCGTACGCGAGCTGCCAGGGTTGGAGGGCGGCGTTCTGGGCGGCGAGGTGTTGCTGCATGGCGTCGACGGTGCAAGGTGCGTAGTACGTGGGGGCGGCGGCAGGGGGTGGGGCGACGGCCGGGGGCGGTTGCGGGGGTGGTGGGGGGACAGGGGCGTGGGCGGCGGGCGGCGGTGGTGGGGGTCCGCGGGCGGGGTGACGGGTGTGGGCGGTGGTGGCGGAGGGCCGGGGGCGGGGCCAGGGGCAGCGGCGGCGGGAGGCGGGGCGGTGGCGGTGGGGCAGCGGCGAAGGTGTCGTGGAGGTGAAGGTCGCGCATGCACTTCTGGGCGTAGTACGGTTTGCAGATGAGCTGTAGCGTGGCGGAGCTGGGTGGGTGAATGCTGGGTGGGTGGGCTTACAAAAGCATGGAACAAAGTTATAAGTTGTGGGAGATGCGTGCCACACAATCCCAGGAAATCCATTTTCAATCCATGCAAACCCCACATGCAAACCCCACATGCGACCCCACATGCGACCCCAAGTTTACGTGCACGTGCACCTGCCAGGTGGGTGGAGCTGGTGGTCCGCATGCTGGAGGCGGCCGTACGGAAGGGCAACCCGGGCAACGCCGCCGTTGTGGCCGACCAGCCGACCTGGTGGGTCAAGGCCCGTTCCAAGATCTTCCCGCTCATATCGATCGACGACCCGGCGGCGCAGCCGGGGGCGCCGCTGCTGCGGCCGACCACGCCGGCGCCGCCGACGGCACCGCCGGGCACGGCACCGCCGCCGCCGCCGCCAAAGTGGACGGTGGCGGAGGCGGAGGCGGCGCTAACGGCCGCGCAGGTGGGCTTCTGGCGCCGCCGCCGCTGCGCACGAGGAGGAGGAGGAGGTCCGCGGCTGGAGGCGGAGCAGCGGCGGCGGCTGGCGGCGGTGCTGGCCCGCAAGCGCGCCATCGGGCCAACCTCACAAGGGGTCCCGGGGACGGGGGGGCCCCGGAGCGGGCCGGGGTTTCACAAGCGACCTACAAACGCGGCCCAGTTCCTTCTCAACTCAGCTCTTTTTCTGCATTGCACACCGGTGGTGGCGCGGTTGCCTAGTTTGCCGTGCCGCCTGCCTGTCTGGTGAGTTTTGTCAGGTATTTGGTGAAGTATGTCCGTCCCTGGGCTGGGTGGGGCGGGTTCGTTCTCCAGACACGCGGCCGACACACGCGGCCGACACACGCGGCCTCGCGCGTCTCTTTGCGTAGGTGGGCTCCCTGGCTGGGCCGCCTCAACATCGTGTTGGGACTGCTGGCGGCGGCGGAGGCGCGCAAGGCCGTACCCCTGCACGTCGCCGGCGGCGGCCTCCGCGGAGTCGGCGGCGGCGGCGGCGGCGGCGGTTGCCGGTGAGGGCGCAGCGCCGGCGCCGGCGGCCGCCGCCGCCGCCGCAGGAACGCCGCCGTCGACGCCGCCCGCGGACGGTGGCGCCGCCGCCGCTGGTGATGCTGCTGCCACCGGCGCTCCGGGCCTGCCGCCGCCGCTGCAGGCCATGGTGCATTTGGCGTGGGCGGCGCAGCTGGCTGCGCGCGGGGGCGCGTGGGGCGAGCTGGCGAATGCGGCCCGGCACGCCTGGAACCTGGCGCAGAGCGTGTTGAACGCGGACCCTCGCTGACGGCGCCGGTGCCCCGGGTGACGTGGGAGCGGGGGCTGCTGCCGCCGCCCGTGCAGCCGCCCGACTCGATGCTGGTGCCGGCCACGCCGCTGGCGGAGGACAAGAAGGGCAAGAAGGGCAAGAAGGACGACAAGAAGGAGAAGGAGGAGGAGAAGACCACGCCCAAGGTGTGTGTACCGGGTGTGTGCAGTAGGGGGGTCCCGACCTTCCGGCCACACCTCACACCCTGCCACAAACCCTCCACCCGCCTCTCCTCCTCCTGGTAACCAAGCGGCCGACCCTGATCGCTTTGCAAACCGCACTCTCCTCCTCACAAACCGCTCCCAAAAATTAACGACCGACAATCCCACAACCCCGAAACCCACAGGCCGCCCCGCCCCGCCCATCCCCACCCGGCCGCTGGTCGGCAGGCCGGCGCCAAGAAGAAGGGCAAGGGCGAGCCGGAGGACCCCCCTCCGCCCCCCCGCACCTACCCCTTGCCGGTGGGCAGCCGCCCCAACATGCCCCGTGCGGTCTCTGACGGAGGCGGTGCTGGAGCTCGTGAGCCGGCTGCGGGACGGGATGAGGATCTACACCTGGGTGGCGCCGCTGGGGTCGGGCGCGGAGGGGCCCGAGGGCGCCGGGGCGGGGGCAGGGGAGGACGGCCGGCCGGCGACGGCGGCGGTATCGGACAGCCAGTTCAACTACGGCTCGGACCTCCAGGTGGGTGGGGACTGGGGAGGGTAAGGTGGGTGGAGTGGAGTGGACTGAGAGAGGAGTTGGTGGGCAAGGCTGGAAATCTGGATGTTTGGTTCTGCTCTGTCCTGCCCTGCCCTGCACCGTTCCTTTTCTCTGCAATACGGTACTCTCTGTACTGCACTGTACTACTCTCTGTACTGCACTGCTCTGTACTGCGCTGTACACTGCCCTGTACACTGCCCTGCCCCGCCCTCCGCCGCTCCAGGTGGACATTTGGTTCAAGGAGGGCCCCCTGGACCTGGCCTGGGTGAGCCGCTTCGTGGGGTCGGTGGCGGTGGTGCTCAGCCGCTGCGAGCGGTGGCACAGCCTGGTGGGGCTGGGCCGCCTGTGGAGCCAGCTCAGCGAGGGGGCCTTCAACGAGCGGATACTGCCCTGGCTGCTGCAGGTGGGGACGGGGGCGGGGGCGGGGAGTTGTGTTGAGCGAGGAACCCAAACCGGCCGAACCGTCCAGGCCCGTGTGTAGAGGCGCGTGTGTTTGTGTTTGTGTTTGTGCCCCGTGGTGGGAGGGGAGCCCCGGGGGTGCAACCACTTGTACCGGACACCCGTACGTACTGCTTCAGACCGGAATCGTTGGGGACACGTCCGGGACTTTGCCTTTGTCACTCGGTTACCCCGACACCCTCTTTCAACCTTCCCCTCCGCCCCCAGGCTGGCCCCAAGGCGGGAGTAGACCCGGGTCCCTTCCAGGTGGCCCTGGACGCATGGATCCGCGACAAGAACCAGGCGCTGGACCAGCTGGACAAGGTGGGGGGGGGGGGGCCAAGGGGAGAGGGGCGGGGGAGGGGTCAAGGGGACGGGGGCAGGGGGGATAGGGGCAGGGGCAGCGGTCCTCTGCGAGGCGGTACGTAGGCGGCGGAGGGGTGGGCGGGGGGGAGTACAGGGAGGGTGGAGAGGAGCGGGAGGCGGCAGCCGCCCCAGGGCAAGGGGAGGGGCGGGGGCAAGGGGCAGCAGACCCACCAACAGTCCCCCCCGGCCCGCGCCGCCCGTCCACCCACGCCCCGCCTCTCAGGTCCGCACGCGGGCATGGGCCACAAGGTGCGCAAGAAGCGCAAGACGACGATGGTGGGTCGCCGCAGCAGCCTGGGCACCGGCCTGGGCGACGCGCGGCCCAGCACCGCCTCCAGCAGCCTCGCGCTCCTCGGGGGCCGCGACCAAACCAGCCTCGTCAGCGCCGCCTACACCTACCGGACCGCGTCCACATACAAGACCAAGGCCAGCCAGCCGGAGCTCATGCGCATCCCCGCAGAGTACGACAAGGTACGACAATGCGAACGTGCCGCGCCGGCCTGTGGGTGGTTGTGTGTCCTGGGTCGGGGGGGTGATGCGCGGGAGGGAAGGGGAGGCGGCCGTGTGGGGGAGGGGAGGTTCGGGCCCGCTGTGGGAGGGTTGGACTGCGTCGCAGGTACCTCAAACCGTATCCAACCCCACCACGGGGCCCGGATTACACCCATACCACCTCCATCTCCCCCCCTGCCCCCTCGTGTTATTAAAGGCAGCGGAGCCGCGGCAAGTCGCCGATTGGAGTGTAGTTGTCGTCCGGTTGGTCGACGTCGCCGTGGAAGCGTGTTTAGGAAAGGGAAGCGGAAGTTGTGTCGCAGTGAACACCTAAAGCACCGTACAGGGTGTGTATTGGTGTATCAGGAGGAGAGCTGCTGTAGCGCGGGCGGACTGAAGGCGCACGAGCGGATGACGGGCGGCCAGGAAAGAAAGAACTGCTCGCCAGCCAGCCAGGCACCCTGCGCCCCCCGCAAACCCGCCCCGCCTCCCCTCGCCCCGCTGCCCCTCCCCTCCCCTCCCCTCCCCACCCCCCCAGGTGATCGAGGTGCTCAAGAGGCACAACGAGAAGGGCTACATGGTGCTGGCCATGCACGAGCTGGGGGATGTGCACGCGCACTTCGGGAACTGGGGCGGGGCGGCCACCGCCTGGAACGACACGTTGGACACCCTGCTGGGGCCGTACCAGGTAGGGAGGGGAGGGGGGCGAGAGGGAGGGGGGCGAGGTGGTTCGTGGGCGGAGTAAGCCTAAGAGATGCGAAGCCTCGAGGAAACGCTTCGGACTTGAACCCGAAACCGGTTGACCATCCCGCGCTGCTCTTCCCACCCCTCCATCCCTCCGTCACAGCCCGCATGCCCAGTCTCTCCCCCACCTCCCCCTGTCCCCATCCCCCCCACACCCCATAGGTCATCAAGAACTGGCGCGGCAAGCTGGAGTCCATGAGCCTCGCCGCCACGCTCCAGGCGTACGGCCTGCACGGCCTGCTGCTGGGTGCCGTACTGGCCGGCAAGCTCGCCCGCTACACCTACCACGACCACCTCCAGCTGCGACTGGACGCCTGCCGCCTGGCGGCCCGCCTCGTGTTCTGCGCCTTCTCAGTGCACGTGGGCCACCCGCAGCGGCCGCTGGGCTTCGCGACGTACACGCCGCGGGAGCTGTGGGTCGCGGGCGCCGACCCATGGGTCCTTTGGAGCGATCCGTACAGGTGCCCGGTGGTGGACCTGGCGGGCGCGCTGGAGACGGCGGCGGGGTGCCTGGTGGACAACGGGTTCGCGCTGGAGGCGCTGCCGGTGGTGGCGCTGTGGGAGCACCTGGCGAGGGACGTGACGCGCAACCTGACGGCACCGTGATGAGCAGGTGGGTGGGCTCGGGACTGGACAGGAGAGCAGGACCCGACCTGACCGGACCCGACCCAAGCCCGACCCAAGCCCAATCCAAACGTCGGTGCTCTTCCACCCCGGTGGGCCCCGGCGACTTGCCATGAGAGGCCGCTCCTCATCTCCGTCCCTTCTAATGTCACCACCCCGCCCCGGACACCACCCCGCCCGCGGCCCGCCCGTCCGCCCGCCCGCCCGCCCCTCAGGATCCTGCGCTGCCGGGCGCTGTCCAGTCTGGGCCTGCTGGCGGAGGGCGTGGTGGTGGCCTCGGACCTCATGGGGGCAGCCCGCCTGCCCGACCCCACCCTGGACTCGGACTACGTGCTGAAGGAGCCGTCCGGGGTGGTGGTGCGAGTGGACCCCGCGCCCCCCTACACCAACGGCCTCCTGCCCGGGGCCCCCCCCCAACAAGGCCGCGCTGCTGTACCTGGCCGACACGCAGCTTCACCCCGCCGTGGAGCGACTGTACGGCAGTTGGTTGGTGGCGCATCTGACGCTTGTACGGGCGCAGCTGCTGATGCTGGCGGGCGCCGTACCCAACCAGTGGCGGTCGACGAACTGGAAGACGGGGGAGAAGGTGGAGGTGCCGAAACTTACCACGCCCGCGGCGGGCAAGGGCGCCAAGGGGGGTGCGGCGGCCGCGGCGGCGGCGGACGCGGTGGGCGTGGGGCTGCCGGAGGTGGTGGAACCAATGGTTCTGGAGCGGGCCAACCTACTGCTCAAGAAGGCATTGGTGGGTCGATTTGGGGCTGGCGTGGGTGCGGGTGGTGACGGGGCGGGCCCCGCTGATGGGCGCGTGGTGTGGCCAGTAGGTTGTAGGTGAGGTTCCGGCGGCCCGGGGGGTGGGCCTTGCAGCTGAAGCAACCCCGATGGAGTGGAGGCGAGGGCGACCCAGCGTACGGGCGGTTCGTACGGGCTCCGTACATTTCTGTCTACCAGGTCTGGTTCAGGGCCGGGCCGTCGCCTCACCGCGTTCACTACCTGCCTATGGTGTTTGAGTGCCGCGCCAACCCAACCCCCGCCCCCAACACACCAACGGTCCCCACCCCACACCTCGCGGCTCAGTCGTCTTATGCACACACACCAACACCGCCTCGCCACCCCGTGGCCCCCTCACCCGTCGCCCCCCCGCAGGTGATGGCCCGCGGCGAGGACCAGCCGGCCGCCGCCCCCTCCCCCCCGCCGGCCCCCGCCGGCAAGGGCGCCGCCGCCAAGGCCCAGCCGCCCCGCACCCCCTCCCCAGCCAAGGCCGGCGCGCGGGGCCGCTCCAAGTCGCCCCTCGGCTCCGCCAAGGGCGAGTCGCCGACGCCCGCCCCGCCGACGCCGGCCCGCCGGCGCCGCCGGCCGCCACCGCCGGTCAGCGCGGCGAGGTCATGGTGCGCACGCTGCTGCTGCAGTCCGAGCTGGAGCAGCTGCGCTGGCACCCGGCGCGGGGCCTGGCGCACGCCCTGGACGCGGCCAAGTTCATCGGGTCGGAGGCGGACCGCGTCAACTCGCCTCAGCAGGGCGACAACGACGAGCTGGAGCGCTACTCGCTGCTGCCCGTGCTGTGGTTCCTGGCGCGGGCGGCTGCCGTACGATGCGCCGCGCAGCTCGGCCACGCGGCGCACGTGCACGCGCTGGTGGAGGGCGCGACGGGGCGGGACGCGGGTGTGGTTTCGGAGCAGGTGAACGCGGCGGGCATGGAGCACGTCCGGGCGCTTGTGCTGGCGTCGGAGGGCCGTACGGCGGAGGCGCTGGCGGCGCTGGCCGCGGTGACGGCGCGCTACCGCGCGCTGGCGGTGTACGACACGCGGCTGGCGGCGGCGCTGCTGGACGCGGCGGCGCTGCGCGACCAGATGGGCCTGCGGCGCGAGGCGGCGGAGCTGGCGGCGCAAGGCCTGGTGGCGGCGGAGTCGTACGCGATGCAGCTGGGTCTGGGGGAGGCACTGGAGGCGCCGGAGCTGACGAACGTGTATGCGGACGGTACGGCGCTGTACGCGCACGCGCTGGGCGCGGCGGCGGTGCACGCCTCCCGCCAGCGGCGGCACGCCCAGGCGGAGGCGCACGCGCAGCACGCGCTGCGGCTGCTGCGGCACCACACGCGCGGGCTGCCCGCGCAGCACGCCGAGGCGGCGCTGGCGGTGGGCCGCACCGCTCGCCTCGTGGCGCTGTGCGGCGACGGCGACGCCGCGGACGCCGCCGCCGCCTCCGGCGGCGGCGGCGGCGGTGGCGGCGTAGCCGCCACCGCCGCCAAGCTGAGCGCGGCGCGCGCCGCCCTGGCGGCATCCATCACGCTCGCGTGCCTCGACGGGGGCCATCTGAGGACCGTGATGCGGTGGGCGCTGCTGGAGCTGGCGTCCATCTACATCGCGGGCATGGACGCCCGCAGCGCGGCGGTGTGCCTGCGCGCCGCCCACGCCGCCGCCGCCAAGCAGGACCTCGTGCTGCTGTCCGCACACGCGCTGGCGCCCGTGGCGGCGTCGCAGCTGCCCGACTGGGCCGTCACGCACATCAAGGGCCAGGAGGCGCGCTTCGCGGCGGACGCCGGACGCAACCCCGGCGCCAACGTCGCCGACGCGGACGTCGCGCGCATGGTGGTGTGTCTGCTGGGGGGCCTGCTGCGCTCCGTGGACGGGCTGCCGGTCAGTGGCGGCGTCCGAGCGCGCGCGCAGGCCAAGGTGGCGGCGCTGCACGCCGCGCTGCGCTACGCGTGCGCCAAGTACGGCATGGACGCGTGCTTTGCGGAGCCGCCGCTGCCGCCGCCGACGCCGCCGGCGGACGCGGCGCCGGAAGGGTGTGTGCTGGCGCAGTGGCACTGCCAGGATGGGTGCTGGCAGGAGTCGCGTTCCTGGGTCGCCGACGGCGAGATGCTGCTGCCGCCGGCGGCGGCGGCGGCGGCGGCCGGCAGCCCCGGCGGCGGGGGCGGCACCGCCGCCGCCACACCGACGGAGGCGCAGCTGCTGGGCCCGCAACCTGTCGAGTCGTACGCGTCGCTGCTGTACGTCATCGCGTCACCGGCGAACGATGGCACGCCGGGGCCGCAGTGCGGCGAGGTGACGTTTTCCGTACGGGCTGTACGGGAGCTGCAGCGGCGCGTCAAGCAGCTCCGAAGCCGTCTGGAGAAGCCCAAGGCGCCGACGGACCTCCTGGGGTACGCGGCGCCGTCGGTTTCGGAGCTGTCGGATCTCCTCCGTGCCGCTGAGAAGCTGCTGAGTGCCGTACCACGGCAGTCGGAGGACGGCAGCAGTAGCGCCGCCGCCAGCGGCCTGGACAGCATGCTGAGCGGCGGCGGCGACGCCGGCGAGCCGCCGCTGGTGGGGGCTGTGCGGCCGACGCTGGACGTGGCTTTCCTGAGCCGGCTGGAGGCGCTGCTGAACCCGGACGCGGGGTTGGACGTGGTGGATGCGACCCTGGGGGCGTGGCTGGTGCAGACGTTGCCGGCGCTGATATGAGAGGGCCTTATGGTGCCTGGGGCGGTTCCGTACACGGCAGGGGCTGAGGGTCTTGAGGTTGGGGTGTGTGCGGAGGTGCGGCGGAACTGGGCCCGTCCCATCCCATCGCGATCTGGCTCCGTGCGGCCAGGTGGCTTGTCCGGGACCTCTTGGTGAGGTGAGGGGGGAGGTGAGGTGGTGTGTTTAGGAAAAGAACCCGCTCAACCGAGGTGGTGGTGTGTGGTCTCGCAGGGGGCGGCGGCTGCTGGCGAGGGAAAGGGGGGCGGGGGCGGCGGCTGGGTTGGCTCTTACGGAGGCGAGCGTGCGGTCACACGAGCACTCTCGGTGGCGACCAATGGCCATTCGCTGCTATCCAAGTCTTACATTTTGGGGTCTGCAGTCGTCCTGTGGTGCGTAATCTGCGTCGTCGTATCCACAGGCGTCATAGGGCACCGTCCTCGCGGGTATTGGGTCAGTAATGCTTCCGGCGCACCACGAACATGCGTGCTTTAAGTTTCCCCTGGGAGCTTCCAACGGGTGACGCCACTGCGCTGCGAGCTCTGGTGTCATTGGACGTGCTGCGAGAGGTTGGTGTGCATGAAAGATTATCCTTGAGATACAGGCTCTCGCTGTCGCCATCGTGTCCATAACCGCTTGGGCCCAGCATATATGTCTGCTATCGTTAACAAAATACCAAGATGCTGGTTCTTTCCCGGCTAGCGCGCGGGTGCCATCGACGTGCTTGGCGTCCGATTTGTGGTATCAGTTTTCCTAATGTATATCTTTGTGTACTTTATATTATACAAACCTCCTAATGGATACAACAAACCTCCTAATGTAAAGTTGTGATATGAGGTATGTGCACGAGGTGTCGCGCCCAAGCATGACAAAGTGGCCGGGTTGACCACAGTTTCTGGGCGCCTTAAATGCGCACACAACTACATCCATACAAAGATATCTGTTGTTACTCTTGCTGTGGGCATGCGCGCAAGATGGAAGCAAGTTGGTTGCGGACTCCAGGGAGGCAGTTGGCCATTCCTAGGAGTCGAGTCGGGGGTGCGTCGGGCTTCTACGGCGCCCCCTCGCAGACCCGGCACGTGCGCTCCGATCTGGGCCTACGCCCCGGGTGCCTCGCAAACCTCGAAACATCGAGATCCCAACTCCCTAGCCGAAAACGCATCAGTGCGGTATGGTGCCTACGTGGCATGCACGTCGCTATGTGCTCCAGCTTCGACTTATGATCATCTACCGAGTACTCAACCCCCATCCAACGCGCGTACCTGCACGCCGTGACCCCAGGCTTGTCCTGGTCCCCCCTGTTCTCCGTGTACTCGGGAACTCACGCGGGCTAACCTTTATTTCCTCGCGGTCCCAATCAGCAAGTAACCGCCGGCGGAACTCCCTAAGCATCTCATCGGCTGGAATCTCAAGGGCCTTGATCGCCTTGGCCTTTGCTACAGTGTCCAGCCCTGCGTCTACCTCGAGTCTAGTTCCACAAAATGCCGTACAACGTTTAAGCAAGCGCGAAGCGCCCCGTTGGATGTACCGCCTGAATGATAACCTATGATGCACACTTCCACGGCAACTGCTGGCATGTTGCATTCTCGCCGGCGTGCACCACACTGTCGACGAAATGGCGCTGGGAGCGATGTCTGACATGCAAGGCATGAAAGACGGCGGCATGTCGACAGCAGCAGCATGGCAAACCACACGACATCCACACAAACACATACACCGTCATTGCACCTCGCAAGGCAATCGGGATTGGCCAACCCGCTGTCGAATTGATATTGGTACATTTGAGCATCGCAGACAGCAAGCGACGCCCATACATCATGGATACAGAAACATCCTGTCATCGTTCGCACTGACGTTGTCTGAAGGATAGAAGCTTCATGCAACACGCAAGGCACATCTGTTATGCTTACTGGCTTGCAGCCAACCCCTCCGTCAGGTGCTGGGCCTCAGGGTCACGACCTCTGTCCTCAGTGTCACCACCTCGGACGGTCGGATACCAAGACCCCAGCAAACAGCCACTATCAACTCTTTCCATGGCTCACACTCGATGAGCCACAGCATCAGCACATACGTCCCAAATCTCTGGGACTCCACCAGGAATCTCCAGGACAAGAACGCAATGCCTACCGCAAACCTAATGTCCACCATCAGCCACATGAAGCTGGCACTCGTGTCTGCCGGAGGCAGCTCGCCATGCCAAACCGCCGTAACCATCACTGCCAAATAGATGGCTAGTGTTGCAGCTAGCGGCCAGCTGTCGCCAAGCGCACACAAAGTGCCCAAGCAGGTGGTCAGCGGGACCCACAACACGACCCATAGCAGTCCGCGCACAGCAAGCTGCGCACAGCGCAAGACCACTGTGACGCATGCCCACCAGCAGCGCTCCATGCGCGTTGTGTCAGCCCGCACCTCTGCTGACAGGCCAGCAAGTACCGCCGCCCACATCCGCTTGGTTGTGTCAACGGCGCAGGCCCCGTACCGCACGCCCAGCAGCGCCAGTACAGCCAGCGCCACAGGAGCCGCGCATCCAACCCATCCGAACCTCCAAGCACACGCCCACGTGATGCCTGCAAGCATCACAATCACAGCGAGTCAGGAGACCTTCTTGATCGTTGGCACCTCGGTCAGGTACTGCACAGCAGGTAGGCCAAGTTTGCAAGAGAGTCAGGACCGGCCCGTTAGCACCATACGCATGCAGCTAGACCAGTACACAGTAGCATGAGCAGTACAAGCGCACAATGCACATGAAGTCAACACGCTATGCTCTACATGCACTGCCAACACCCGCTGACCCAGCAAGGCGCTGTTTGCAAGAAAGCCACCACCTGGTTTATGGACCTGGCTTACCACATCCCACTTCCGCTGCAGCGATCTCCAGTCAACTGTCGAGACTGGACGCCAGGCCGCCTGGTTGTGGGACACCACCTTCGCCAGTGTGACCTCCAGTGCCTTCTACGCCACCCGAACAGCGGAAAGCAAGGGCTCAAGACGTCGGGGCCTCCGGGCTTTCAAACTTTGGAGCCCTGATGCAATATCTTGGGGCGTGAGAAAAAAAGTGTAACTTTTGGATGTTAGACTGTTTGACGATGAAAAGTACGCATGTATTTAGGGAGGTCCGCGCAAGCCTACCCTGGACTCATACGGCGGACCATGAGGAGCGCAATTCTGTAAACTAGTCTTATGGCGATTTCATTTGCAGTGTTCATTTCGGGGAGCCAATGCTTGAATTGGACAGTCCGCGAAACATGAGACTTACGCGTATCCCGACATGCCACCCCCAACAGTGGTCGTTCTGGAACGGCGTTGTCCGGAACCAGGAGAGTTCTGTTCCCAGGGCCGTTTTGCATTCCAGCACCACAGCTTCGCGTTACAACTAATTCATCACGGGAATCGAAACCACAGAACCAAGTACACACAACATGCACATTCTGGCTACTCCACAATTGCAGCCTCATCAGGCATCTAAAAGACAACAAGGCTGCTGCGTGGGTGTACAGCGCATGCCTGGAGACGTAGGCGAGCGCGTTGACCTAGTCGCAGCACGCGAGGTGCGTTCTGCGCTCGGACCGCAGATCCCCTGGTCATCAAGAATAACAATGGGTCCATGGGTCCTTTCCCGGGCTCCATCGGATCTATGCGCGAGCGGCGTCAGTGCAGTTCTGTTATCACCCACCGTTTCCTCTCTGTTCCGCCCACCCCACCTATCCGCCTTCCGGCTACCCGGCTGTCCGGCCCCGCAGGAGGCCACTCTGAGCCCCCTGCTATGGCATGACTCGGAGGTGGAGGAGCTGCTGGCGGGGTCCCCGTGCTGGCGGAGGTCAGGGCGAGGTGGCAGGCGCTGGCGGCGCAGTGGGCCGCCCTGGAGCCGTGACTGAGGGCGGACCCGGGGCGCTTCGACCCAGGTGGGGGTGGGTATGGGGTGGGGGTGAGGATTGGGTGGTCGGGGGTGGGAGTGGGTTTGGGAATGGGAGTGAGGGTGGGGGTGTGAATGGGGGTGGGGGTGGAACTGCCGAATGGTGGGCAGTGGGGGGGGGGCTGGAGGTGGGAGGTGGGGCTGGAGGCGGGCGATCGGACACGTGTATGTTAAAGAAAGAAACGTGTGTGTGTGTGTGTGAAATAAAACTAAGCCGCGAGAAGCGACGTCCAGCGTAATACGGAAATTGAGGACACCGAAACCTGCCAGAATTACCGAATAACCGTGATGGAAGTGACCGGTGATGGCATCATTGGCGATACATGCCTAGATTGAGCCGCCGGATGTAGCATCCGTGAGCGACAGTTGACTGACGCGTCGTCTACCAATGACTAGTTGAACCAACCTATGGAATCTATCCTAATGCAACAAAGTAGGGGTTGGGTGTGACCACAGTGCGCGCAATGCCGACTGCAAGCATCGTGCCCAGCACTACCGGCGCAGGGCCGTACTGACCTGAAGGCAGGAACGAGGGAAGCCAGGCGTTGCAGCACAGCGTTAGTAGTTGGCGGGTTCGGCCAAGGTGACATGTGTAATGGGTGGCAAGACAGGGACACACGTGCTCGCGACGGGCTTACAGTAAGTAAGTCAGCTAATAGACATGAAGTAATGTTTGGGAAAGGAAACAGCAGGGCTGATATACGCGATCGGAGTGCGAAGGATGTACGAGCTACGGCAAGGTAACGGATCGGGGGCGTATTGCTACGAACCATGCGCTGGCCGCGATGCAT